>OX393579.1:54580773-54789773 GCA_947652605.1 Elmis aenea
TGAGGACTTAGAACAGGCTGAAAATGATGTGGCCGAACCTTATAATTTAATATTATTAAATTCATTTACATAGGGTTGCCAGATTATCACTTTAAAGAAACATTTTCTCTTTTTTAATTCTGATATTTCTTTTTCTTTTTTCATGTAAAAATGTTCACTTTTGTTCTCTTTTTTCAGTTACCCTTTTTTGAAATGAGAATGTTTAGTGAAGTTAATTTAATATTCGAACTTAAACTTAATGCATACAATTACAAGAATATTTCTTGTAATTATTTTTATGAGTTTAAAAATAATACAGATTTTCTAACGAAAAAAAAAACATCGTAACATCTATTACTTCAAAAATTAAATTTAATTAAAAAGGAATAAATGTATGAAAAAAATGTTTCTTAAAGAACCAATAGATTCTAATAAATTTAGGTATTTAATGAATAAATATTTTTTTTTTATTAGTAATATGGAAAGGAATCTAAATAACCGATTTTATTGGGTAGAAGGCTACTTTATACTAGGAATGTTAGTTTATTAGGACGTGATTTCTCCAACCAAAGAAACTAATTTTCAATGATTTATATTATATTTATGAATATATATGTAAATAATTTTACTGATATATGTGTAATTAGAAATAATATATAAGAATAATCTATTTTTTCTACAATTGTGCAATTTTTTTCTTTTAAAATATGTTTTTCAGTTAATTCCGCAATGTTCTCTTTTTTGATTTGTATTGTTCTTTTTATACATTCAGGATTTCTGGCAACCCTACATTTACACAATTAAATGTCGATGAATTTCGAAAAAAATTTAGACTTTCGAGGGATACTCATTCCAATACATTTTACATACTATTTAAATTTGTAGTAATTACACTCCATTGCTTTTGGGCATCGTTATATGTAAAATTTTGTGAAAATTTGCCACTTAATAATTAACTATTCTCAGTTATAATATATTAAGGGAACATTATTTTGCCGGTAAAATTATTGACAAAAGTTTGTTACTTTGGTAACATCCTGAGACAAAAGACATGACAAAATCCTGAGCCGAAGGCGAGGGATTTTGTCATTCATTTTGTCGAGGGATGTTACCTATAAGTAACAAACTTGAGTTAAAATTTTTCCTGCAAAATAATGTTCCGAAATATATTTGATTAGACTATTTCCCAAATAAGATACCAAAAATAATTACAATTTTCGTTTATTATTTGTTAACATTTTCGATAGCGTACCAACCTCTGTAGCGCATTTAAATCGTAACTCCTTTCCTTGCAAAAATTTTCAAATTGTTTCCATATTGACATTTTGGATGCAACAGTATTTTTGGGAGTTATATTTGCAACAGTTTTTTGTATTTCTTCTATGGAAGTTATTCCGAAACGGCTCATGTCAAATAATATATTTTACAACTGTCAAACATCTGTAAACAAACAACCAGGTTGCTAAGGATATAATTGACATGACAACGGGATGTTTTCGCTATTTTGGAGGTGAAAAAATCCCTAGGGATTTTATCGCTTAAAAATGAACGTGATTGGTCAAAACATTAAGGCGTGACTATAATTTGACAAAGTGATTGGTTTATATCAGTTTATATGACCATGAGGGGAATAGTCCCAAGAATTTCTACTAATGCTGCTTTCTGCTGCTCCGTTAATTTCCCCATAATCAATCAAAACAAAAACCACAGAACATTCAAAAACTGGCGGCAAAGTGACAGATCATGCAAGTTGGGAATAGCGCCCCAGAGCTCACGTTAGTTATGAACAACGCATACGTGTAAAAATCCAAGCGCTAGTACATGCCTTCATTCGGGTACTGTTTTGACTGTACACTAATTGGTTTATGTATTAATTTTCGGACAGCTGGAACAGCCGACTAATCGGCCGGTGAAGTATCAGAGACGTTGCTGGAACGCAAAATCGATACTGCGCAGAATCCTGATTGGATCGCACATGGCCTTGTTAGAACAAACCTATAGTCCCTGATTTTTAAGCAATATTTTGTAACTTAATAATTTTAAAGACCCAACAAAAAGGTTGAAAAATATTTTTCCAGTGTAACAACATGTGTGTTGTTATCTTTAAATAACATTAAACAAAGCTACGCAAAAAAACTCCAAATTAGTGTTTTTTATAATGAATGGAGCATGAACTAAGCTTCGAAAAAAATTAAAATACCGGAAGATATATGAGGTTCTACACCACCAGGGGCCCAGGGGCCCTAGACGAGCTCACACATCCCACGCACTCATCTGGCCCTAATGCCATAAAAAAAAGGGTAAAATACGTGGGTGTAATCATCCAAACCCGCACCGAACCGCTATGACAGCACAAACACAAGATACCGGTTACAACATATCAACAACACATGCTACAAATTATACCTTCCGTGGTAAAATAAGACCATAAACAAATGAATATGTCGCATCCAAGTAAGGCAAATAACACTAAGGTACTAATTGAACAGGCTCCCTCGCCCACGGTCCTCTAAAATAACCACTTTCCCACCTCAATCTCCAGACACTCCTTTACAATTCGAATGGATATAGAAAAAAATTGAACAGCAGTACAACAAATACCATCCGAGATTGTATAAACATGAATAAGTTGTGCCAATAGTCTGAGAACTTGACGGTCCATTCAATATTTTACGGCTTAATAATGAACTTGCATTACGCCACACGAATACCGATAACACAAACAATGGTATTTATATTCAATTCGTCGAAATGAAAGATAAACTTGACAGTGACTAATCACAATATTATGATGGACATTTCGTCAGAATTATCCATCGACACCTTCGTTTGATAAAAAGTGTTTTTTGTTGACTCAAACGCCTGCCAACTTGTATGGTTTTGTGTGATTGTTCAATTTAAACAAACCTGAGTTTGTGATTGGTCGAAAAAATAAATTTGAAGAGGGAATTGAATATTTTGGTCTTGATAATTTTTTGACGAATTTCGGCGCCCAGTAGCGTTACTTTAATATAGATGAAACCACACCTCTGACGCACCGCTCTGACAGTACTTGTAAAATTTGATGTAACACACATTTAATTTGACAAGTAGGTTAGGTGGAGGAAATTTTCTGATAAAATATAACTCGTGCATTGCAAATAATCTATAATTTTTGACAAATCTTCACTCATGCAAGTTGAATCAGAAAAAATCACGAGTGCACTTCGTGTTTTTTCTGCTCAACTTGCATTCGGGCATATTTACCAAAAATTATCGATAATTTTCAATGCACTTATATTACTACTGGAAAAAAATTATATTTAAATGTGGGATTTATATACTCGCACATTTATTTTAATTGAGTTGGTAAAGCTGTAACCTTTCGCCAGACACTTCCGTTTTTATATGATTTCCACACACCACGCGCTGCCACTTATCAATGACGATAATAAAAGTGCTCTGGTCGTAAACCCCGGAAAGTATGACGTGTTCATTTGCATATTCACGCGAATTCTTTTAATTTATGACGAAGTCATTCAACACCCCTGAGATCCCAACTAAAAACGCGCCACCAAATTACGGTAATATAAGCTCCTATTTCTACGACTTTTATGTAAAAACAAATTTATTAATAATAAAACGAAACATTTCAGAAAGATATTTACGGCACGAAATACAAATTTACCATAACGTACGGTATTTCCTTACCCCATAAAGAGTTTGTTTCAACATTTTCACTACCTACCTAGGAATGACATCGTTGACTACTTCACGGTTTTAACGACAACCATAAATTAATTTCCACAATTATTATCTTTTTAAGTTCTACATTGACACCTCGGTCATAAATTACGTTAGAAATATTTTTACAACAATTATTTTATTAATATTTTTTTGAGGTAAAAATAATGAAATTCTTACATGAAACCTATGAAGAACTTAAATAAGTCTGGATAGGTAAGTTCCCTCCCGTGGTTTCAGTTTATAGTCGCTTTTACGCGGTTATTTTCTGTCTAGACTACGCTTATAATTTTATAAATTTATGGCTACCATATGCCGCAGCTTGAAAGTCTTCGTCACCAAATTTTGGAAGTGGGTAATGCCCCACTTGTTTTACCAGATTTAAGAGACGCAGTCGATGAGCAAGCTATTTAGAGGTACAAGACACTTCAACATCACACAAGTTATTTTTACTTTCATCAAAATTTGACAGAGAAACGATAAGCAATCGAGTTATCATGGTTTAAAATCAATTAGTAAATGTTATTTTTTAGATACAGCATTTTATTTATAATCTATTTTCAAACCTTTATAGGAAAAGAGGTATGGAATAGTATTAGACAAAGAGGAATTAGTAAAAAGCTAGAAAAAGCTATTTTCTGTATATACAGAAACACAAGAAATTATGTCAGAACAGGAAACGTACAGTCAGAGGAGTTCGTAACCAAAGAGGGATTGAGACAAGGGGGAGTACTAAGCCCAACTCTGTTCAATTTAATTCTCGATGACGTAATAAAAGAAACGAAGGGCAAAACAGAGAAATTACAAGTAGGGTATAGAAACATGCAAATGGTGGAAATAGTGGAATGTGCTTTTGCCGACGATTTGATGATCTGCTCAAAGAACGAAAAAGAACTACAAATGAATTTAGACACCTGGAAGACAGCATTAGAAAAGAGAAATGACAATGAATGTCGCTAAAACCAAAGTAATAACAATTGGAAAGAGAGAATCAAGCATAACAATAAAGCTAGGTGGAAAAGAGTTGGAGCAAACAAAAACATTCAAGTATTTGGGAGTAAATAAATACATAAGGATGGAAAGGATCGAAGAGGCTGAAATCAACAACGGAATAGAGAGTACAACTAAACTCTTCTACACACTTATAATAACATCTTCATAAGGTAAAATGAAATATCGAAGAAAACGAAAATGACAGAGTACAACACAATATACAAACCAATTCTGACATACGGATTCGAAAGCTGGGTGTTAAGCAGCCAAATGAAAAGCAAAATACAGGCGCTAGAAATGAAGTATTTAAGAGGAGTCAAACTACACTACTATAAACTAATATAAAACAATAAAAATATATCAAAATTTCAATATATTCTTAGGGCACTTTTTTCCACCATGTAATAACATATAAGATTAGTTGGAATTATTTTTTATTAAAAGATCTAGATAATCGAGACGCTAATGACCCCTCCTATGGCAACAATTTTTTTAAAAGCTTTCCCAGGAAGACAAATATGCAATTAACAAATTTCTTTTATTAAAATTCCACATTTTTTCAATTCCATTTAACTCGTAAACTGTACATTAAAATTTTCTCACAGTCACATCAAACAAATCGGTTTGTCTTTGTATAAAATGCCTATCAATTACGGAATTTTAATTAAACACATACTTTCATGTGCGGTACATCAAAACTGCCATGTTATTGTAATATACGATTGACATATTTTCTTGTGAATATTAAAACAAAACTTTTACGACTTTAAAATTTTCAATTAGCCAGAGTTTAGTGTAATTATTTAAGGTCCAAGATTGTGTTTGCGTCTAGAGTTATTAACATGCAAATTTAATGAGTTTTTTAATTTGTGCTATAAAGGTTTTGGCACAAATGAGTTTCTGAATTTTTGTCTGGCTATAAATACTACAAAACTTTTAATTGTGCAATATTTTGGTAGCTCTAAAGAAGCCTTTTAAGCTGCACACTGTATCAAAACAATATTTTTTAAATAAACATATAAAAACGAATTAAAAACGATGCACAAAAAATGAGAACAAAATTGAAACCGATATATTACATCTCTTTGGGCTAATTAAAACTGAGACAGTCGTGTTAAATAAGACCAAAACAATATGGTCAAAAGAAGATGCTGTTCCAAACGGCCGCAAAAGGTTGAAGAATAAAATACTGAAAATTAATCTTAGTATCGAGAATTTTTACTTTAAACAATCTTACAGGCCAATCTCATTATTGCGTGTTATATCGAAACTGTTCGAAAAGCTGTTGCTCAAAAGAATAAAACCAATAATAGAAGAAAAAGAACTAATTCCCTCTCATCAATTTGGATTGAAATACATTCAACTATTGACGAAGTACACAGAATTACGAATGTCATAGAAAAGGCACTAGAAGAAAAGAAAGTTTGTTCTATTATCTTTCTAGACGTAGGCTTTCAACAAAGTGTGGCATGATGCTTCAAATTATAAACTAAGATCGCTCTTCCCAAAACAATACTCCCAAATTCTTCAGTCCTATCTCAGAGAGACACTTCAGAATAAAGCAAGAAGAATCCTATTCAGAACTTAAAGAAACTAAAGCAGGAATTCCACAAGGAAGCGTACTAGGTCCGGTCCTATACCCATTGTATACTTGTGATATTCCAAAGTTATAAAACAATACTACAGCGACCTTTGCCGACGACACGGCTATTTTAGCAGTAGAAAGAAACAATATAGAATCATCCAAGACAATACAAGCATACAAACATGGTGTATAAAGTTAAATGAAACTAAGTCAGTACATGTCAATTTTACCAACAAGAAAATTGAACATGTAACAATCAACTTACATAATAAACAACATTTATACTCCAACACGGCAAAATACTTAGGTATAACACTGGACGCCAAGCTACGCTATAAGGCTCATGGCAAGAAAAAAAGGAAAGAAATAGGTATCAAATATAAAAAAATGTACTGGCTAATCGGGAGGAATTCCTCTCTATCCCTACATAATAAACTTTTGCTATACAAGCAAATTTTAAAGCCTGTATGAACATATGGGATACAGATATGGGGATGCACCAAACAGAGCAATATTCAGATCAAAACACTAAGGAACATCCCTATTAGGGTTTAAATTTTTTTTTTAAATCTATCTTAATAAAAATAATATGACCAGGGACTGTATTTGAGTTCTGTTGCTATTTAGATCAATTTAATGTGCCGAAAATTAGCACAAGGAACACACAGAACCTTTACAATAACTAATTTCCACTAAACCTCATTATACCGGAACACATAAAACGCGTATTTTCATCGCCATTGTTAAGAAAATCCTTAACTAAAATAACACAGCCATGCTTTTAACGCAAATTTCTTTTGTGCATTGTTTAATCAATAAAAATATAGGTCGTTAGGAAGGAGATTTTTCCTTCCGACCCACACAGCTCTTCCTGCGACCACTTTCAATGGCAATCGTGTAAAACGATACTAACAATGCATTACATGCAATTTGTTCGCGCAAGTAGGTCAACGCCAATACGAAAACAATCGGTTTCCATTGCGGAATTAAACACGTACACTGTCGCAAATGATGTCCCGGCCCAACCTATAATTATTAATAGATCGTGATTCATGTGCATTCGAATAACGTCTCGTTACATCATCGGATCGAAACTGGTGCATTTCTGCTTGAATTATAATGGTAACGCATTAAAGATCCTATTTACATACATAAACGACTTCCCGTCACAGTGATGAGTGCGTGGGCTAGACGAAATGAGCTCGAAGATTTTCAATTACGTCTTCATGTAGTTCACATGTAAACATCTCTTCATTAGGCACCCGTCCGAGGTGCTTCGGGTAATTGGTCGGTGGGCGTGCCGCAGGAATAGTCGAGAGGACATGTGCAATTCAAACCGGTGTGAAAACGTTGCGATAGGAATTTTACATACTTGTAAACTGCTTACGCGGAAGTACTCGACAAGAAAAGATTAAATGATGCAGCACTGTCATGAATGACAATCTTCAACCCGAGCAAGCATGGAGCAACTGAGAGGTTGCGTAATTATTTTCCAGTTAGATTACTTTGTTTGTTGGCACAATAAGTTAAGTTAGCTTAAAAGTTCATAATAATAAACAAGTAGCACAGATACTAGGGAAACGTTATTGTGTGTTTCATTATGCAAATGTTTGGAAATATTTTTCTATCAACAGTGCTACAAAACCTCCTATTTGAAAAAACATATGCCATTACTGTACTGTACTGTACAATAAAACAAAAGCCAGTATTTCATCGCCGATAAAAATTGACGTTCTGCATAATATTTCAATGAATTTATTTTCTGAAAGTTTGTAAAACATCGTGGGGAGGCTTAAAACAATACGGAAAGTCTAGCCCCCCGCGTTTCCTGTTCCGTTATGTGAACCAGAACGTCGTCTTCCGTTTCTACTCCACTTTCCGTACGCTATTGTACAGCCACCTTCGAGAATCTGATACCCGAAAGAATTATTTAGATCGGTGGTTGAAGATAAACTCCTATTTATAAGTTTTTACCGCATGTTTTTTACCGGAAGTGGTGCAGTGACACACTAATAAACGCACAATCCGTAACTAATGACGAAACTGGGAGAATTCCAATTTCACATACAATCACCTGCGCCAAGTAGAATACATTTTTGTTGCTAAGTTGTGTGGTTTAAGTACCAACGTAGAAAGGGCTTAGAGTCGATCAACTGACTTCGTTCATTTTTCACACCGTGTAAAAAATTTCGTTTTTGTTTCAAAGCCACATAAACAATTGTTTTTTATGCTTTGTGAATCTGCAACAGGCCTTCGACGGTGTGCCTTAGAAAGGAATATAGGTAGAAGGTTTAACAAAAGAAAGAAGCCACCTTAAGTTTAATTAGAGCTATTAGGAGTATACGGGTGGGCAAATTTCGATGTTTTCAGTTTTCATAGGGATTCTCAGTAACTATAAGAGGTATCAAAAAACGGACCGCGCTTCCTCGGTCTCTTTTTTCGAGAAAAAGTTAATGGTGAAAAATAAAATAGGTTATCTTTTTTTGTTTTCGAGTTATCGCTGATAACTTGATTTTTTGACTTTTCGTTTCATGATTATATCTCGCTTGTTTATGAAAATAAAGAAAAATAATTTTGACATTCTACAGGCACTTTTTTGATAAGAATGCAGTGGCGTAGACAGTTTTTCAAAAAAAACGAAATTCCTCCGTTTTTCGATACCTCTTTCAGTTACTGAGATTCCCTATGAAAACATCGAAATTTGCCCACCCTGTACAGGGTCTCCCAGATAACATTTCCATCAAACAGATTTGCTTAAATTAGGAGAATTATTCTTAAGTGTGAGAAATTATCTTACAAGTTCTATTTTACTCAAAAAACGATTTGCCTTGCACATTTAAGACGAAAATTAGTACTTTTAAAGGAAATGACGCGTGAATGAACCAAAACTATTTAAACGTCTTCTTCCAACTCGCATACAAGTTGTACTTCGCACGAAATTAACAAATAAATTTGTCGTCTGTCAATATCCAACTGTTAAAGGCATGTTTTCTGAACTTCGCGTGCAAATTACAGCACCATATATTTTATTTAAATTTAATTTGTAGCAAATCGTTATTTATAGACGTGATTTAGTTCTTCTCGCAGGGAGCGTGAATCGTTCCTAGGTAATCTTATTATTGTATCACAAAAAAAAACCTGCCGCAAATTCCGAAACAACTTTTTTTGGGACTTTTATTAACGTCTCGAATTTCTGTGGTCGGGCCGTATCGAATTTCCAGTTTTATTATACAGAGGGTGTGTGGCTCGTGTCTTTTTCGCATCCGACATTTGACGAACGACTTCTGCTCGGCTGTTTCATCTTTTTGTTTTTTGAAGAGGTAGGTGTCGTATGTTTTTTGCTGGTGTCTTGAAATGCTGGCCGAGTACCGAGATGAGGTCGGTAGTCGGTATGAATCATTACTAATGGCGTGTGAAAAAATGTCTAACGTACTTTTAACAGACATTTCTGTCTTTATTTATAATGATCTGACGTTTTTACGTGCCGGAGAGGTTTTGTACTTTCGTAGCGTGGTTTTTAGTAACGAACTCGTAAACCGTTTGTCACGCTCAGTTTAATCTGATTATACTCGGGAGTTTATTTCAAGATAATTTTAAGTTGTGGGCTGTTTGCCTATAAATTTTGGCGTAATGTTAAAATATTGCCGATAAAAAATACACTCAATATACGAGAGTTAGTCGAAGAAGTTTTGTTAATTCGCCGAGATATAAATTGGAACAGAAGAAATTGTTTATAATTACTATGAGAGTAAACTGGCAAAAATTCTCAGAATAATAAACACATTTGGAAGAGTATTTTCTAAATAATTTTCACATATTTATATAACAGGACATTTAATGAAAAACTATTTTTTGGGATTAGCCTTGCTATTATTTTTAATTCACTACATAAATATGTTCCGTCAATATCTCTCTTAATATCATGTTTTAAGTCATTTTACAATGTCAAAATCCTTCAAGGAGTTCTGCTGAAGTAACTTTTAGTAATTCTGGTAAAAATATTTCAACCAAAGGAAACCTTTTATTAATTGTAGACATGAGCTTAAATTTTTCGTCAACAGATGCAATTGCGTTATCAATAATTAAAAAATAAAAGTCTACCTTACATTTTTGTTTGAAATCTGTTATAATTTATACAACGGTTTTTTTTTCCAGTGGAACTCTCTTGTTTAAAATTAGGCATTAAACCTTGGACCGTAGCGATTTTTTCCGCGTCTGTTAAAATATTTTCAAGTTCATAATCATTTCGTATTTTTAAACAAATAAGACTGGCGCCCCTGTACCTCGGCGTCCCTAGGAAATTGCCTGGAGTCGCCGAATAGTAAAACCGGTCATGTTCTGTTGCAAAATTTGGCATATTAAAAATTTCTATTTCCATTAACTACATCGTTCATTTAAGACTTTATCTTAAACGAGTCTTTCCTCTTTTACAAATTATTAAGATCGAAGCAATTGTGTGAACAGTAAACATTTTAAACTGAGTATCTTTAAACTTTAACAGCCTGTCTTACTCCATTGCTTATTTCGAGATTACGATACAGCTTTAACATAAAATTATCACCCAATTTCTGGATTGTTTCTTTCATCCATCGCCAGTCTTCATAACATTCTTGTGTAATTGTTTTCAACCTCGAGGGAGACGTCTGCTCCAATTAAGCAACTCATTCATCTTGAGCCTCTTGACTTTTGCTACCGGTACATGAAACTAATTATGCTATACTTTCAGCTTGTTCTGCAATCTTATTAGGACGACCTACAAGTCGCATCCTCTCATTTCGTACACAATAAAAGCAAAAATAAAGTCATTAGTGAAGCATTCGTTTCTCATTTAGATTTTAGAATAAGTCTATACTTTTATTAGTTCAGAGTTCAAAAGGTTTCAGCTTTTAAAACTGAAAAAAAAACTTCTTCTAATGAGTTTAGTAATGAAGTTTCTTTACTTGAAGAAATTCGCATATATCTTACGTTTTATATTTAAGAAAGTACGTTTTTGCATTGAATTACCATAGATTGCAAGAGAATTGAATTGTTCTCCTTTTCTATAAATGCGACAGGCTATTTATACACCTAAGATAGCCTTTTTAATGGCATTCGAAATCATTCTATCGCAATCAAAGTACTTTAAATTAGTCCATAAACCCATATGCTGTCTAACAGCTCGTGTATAATCAAAAACTAACGACGAAATGGCTCGATTAACCTCAGATAAATGCATCACAACGATGCGATATGTTGAATAAGAGAAGTATGTCAACGCGGGCATCAACAGATACGGGAAACATTGAACAATAGTTTTACGAGCAACCTACACAGAATGCCCCGTTTATTTGGTTTACTGCACGAGTTTGTTCAACTCCAATTATAAAATCGTTTAATGCACATGGGCAAATCGCGTACAAATAGCGAATAAACGTTGTGATTAATTGGTGAGGAATTGCTCGCAACAGTTGCGATCGAAATATCACAATAAATGTGAACTGTTGTGCAGCTGCATTATGCTGATACAGTAGCACGCAGGGCTTTCTATAAACAAAATGAGTCAAGTGGTTACCACTTTATTGCACCGAATTATAACCTAATAAAGACGAGTTCTTGTTGGCTTTTTGCCAACCCAGTTGTTCTCGAACGACTGAAATGTATCGCGAAGAAAAACGTCTTAACACGCACCGTGAAAATCTAATGGCGAAAAGCATCGCCTATTAAATGTATGTGCCAGATCTTGCAAATAAAGTCGTGATCTTTAACGCCAGTAAAAACGGGAAATTGAAACTTAAAGTTTTTGGAATACACTTTTGTTTTAATAACTCGATTATTCAAACAAAATCTGTTAAAAAATATACAGTGCGTCCAAAACGTATGGAATATGCTATATATCTCAGTCATGGGCGTCCACAGGGGAGGGCAAACTCCCTGGAATCGAGTACTCCATTAATGACCAAATGAGGGTCAAGTTAAAAGTTCGTTAATATTTTAATGCATTTCTTTTCAAGCATTGCCTCCCCCTGGATAGTTTTCTGCGAACGCCCATGATCTCAGTAAATATCCACTTTAGGGAAAAATGTTTTGAATTAAAGTTGTTTGGTACTTAATTTTCCACCATAAGACAAAATTTAATTTTTTTTTTCGAATAACAAAAGCGCAACGAAAAACAATTTATTTTTTTTAAATTACAAGATACCCCTATATTATACTCATTTGATAAAGAATTTTTTCCTCTTTTCAATGATGGGGTAACCTTAAAAATAAAGTTTATGCTTAGAGGCCGGAGAATATCGAACATTTCAAAGATCGTATTAGAGAAAAGATAGAGAAGGATTTATGATTTATTTAATCTCAGATTAGCCACTGGTTAAAATTATTTTAATTTTCAGATGTGATTAGTAAAATTTGTCTTCTTAATGGTTGAAAACAAAATGGGCAGAAGAGTAGAGTAATTTATTTTCCGCGCTAATTACGTCTGTAGATAATTGTTTTTTACGCAACCTTTTTAAATGTTCCTTAATGGTTTTATTATTAGTAAATGTATCTGTAACGTTTATGACTTGTCTTTCGTAACTTCGCTACTAAATTTAGAATTGATGAGCGCAGAAGTCATAAAAACCGAACAAATTTTGGCCATTAAACACCGCTAATTAGGTAACATTTCCTTCGATAGCTTAATTTATTGTACAGTTTTATTGGTAATGACCATATGATGGTTACCAAAATAATAACAAGCATATCCTCAAAGAAACAGTTAATTCTGTGTACCGCGTGTTACAGATTTAGAACCATTTCTATACAACGGCACATTATGTATTAGAACAAAATTATTGTCAACTACTAAACCTACACTTATCTTTGATTTGATGGTTTGAGCATGAACGAGACAATCCCCAGGCGAGGCGAAGCGAGTCACCGCGGTTATATTGATGCCACACATTACCTCGTAGAGTTTTTTGTTCATAGAGTTTCAGAGCTTAAAAATAGTACCTATATGGCATAACAAGAGTTGTAAGAAGCATATTACGCACGAGTGGAAAAGTCATAACTCGTGTTATGTAGCTAACTTTTTCTACGAACACATAATGCCTACGATTTTAACGGCTTTTTCGGTAATATACACATGTTGTCCTGTCAATTTTGACGTAAGCCTACTTTGACATTTCTAGACAAGTGTGCGTTTTGCTCACCGTGCGTTAGGACTCGCTTACTATGCGTGCAGGCTGTACGGTAAGAGTAATTTACATTAGTGGTAGTAGAAAAACTCTTTTACCATCGCCAGTACAATAAAATGAAGCATTTATTTTTGGATTGTCTTTTAACAACAATACAACGTCTTTCCCAAAACATTAACTCAAAGTTTTAAATAATTTTGACCTCAAAAACGAAAAATCACTCGAAACACCAAATACTTACAAAGGAAACCAATTTGTAACTACTTAATCTGTGCTGTAAATCAAATTTTATTAAAGATTACAACTTCACAATCGCCCGAAACAGGAAATTTAGGATGATTTAGAATATCGTAAAACGTACGAAGATTTTTAATGCTTCCCTGACCCCGTATTATTCTCTACAAATTAATCATGCTTAAAAACATTTTAAGCTTTCTACAATAAACGTATTACACAGATCCAAGAAGTGGCGCAGAAGAGAGGTTTTATTGCTTATTTTTTTAATTGTTTGGTACGAACATATTTTTTCACGCAAAAGTATCGTTTACTGTCTTAAATTATAATTTATACGCACTTGCTGTTCTACTTACGTAAAGTACATTTTTCATGTGAAATGACGCTTTTAGCCTAAAATACTGTTCAAAATCTTTTAGCAAAATTTGTTATTGTAATGAAGTGAAACGTGGACACACAAATAAAAATAGTGGCCGAGTGCTTGCAGCAGTAATGAGATTTCTAAAAAAAATCCAAGGAAAAATGAAAAAGAATGAATCAGAAATGAAACATAATAGAGAAAAATTAAAGATAAAATCAGTTGAAACAAAAATGCAAGAAAGGCAGCTGAGATGGTTGGGTCACATTTATAGGATGAAAGAAGAAAGGTAAACCAGAAAAGCCTATGAAGCAAGATCACACTCACAAATAAAAATAGTAGCCGAGTGAGTGCAGCTGAAATGAGATTTCTAAGGAAAATCCAAGGAAAAACCCAAAAAGATCGAATCAGTAACGAAACATATAGAGAACAATTGAAGATAAAATTAATTGAAACAAAAACACATTTATAGGATGAAAGAAGAAAGGTTAACCAGAAGAGCATATGAAGCAAGATCACAGGGAAAAAACAAAAGAGGTAGCCTGAGAAAAACCTGGCAAGACGAAGTTAAAAAAAGCAGCAACGGATAGAAACATCAAATGGAAAGACATAAAAAATCTAGCACAAGACATGAAAAAAGTCAGCACAACACAACTCGACAGTCCTACACCTAATAGCAGAAGGGCTCATGACTAAATTCAAAAATATATGTAAATGTTCCATCTTGATTATCTTCATTCCTGAGTATTTAGCATGGAATATAATTCAGAATTGTTTGGGTTTCTTTTAAAACAATGCAAAAATGTTAAAAATCTGGACGATAGAGCAAAGATAGTCTTTTGTTAAGAACCTACCTTCTAATTTCAATTTTAGTCATATACAAATTTGTCCTAACAATATATTATTAAAAATTTGAATAAAATTGCAATTATTTACAAGCAATTTTGGGTTGACGCACGTAATAAGCAAATTTAATTAAATTAAAATGCTAATGTCGTGTGTCTGCCCATTCTTGGTTCATAACAAGTAATCTTTTTTGTCGTAATTAAATTTGCTCCAAGCACAAACTCCACGGAAACAAAAACTTGGTCGGATCATTAATAATATTAATTAATACAGATAGTCTAGCCGATTTTACCACACCAACACTGTAATTTGAATACAGGTTACAGGTTTTTTTCAAACAGTAAGCGCAGCTGACCCGGGGATATGAATTTTCAAATGATGTGAACCTTGTGCAAACACTTGGAACTAGAGAGAGACGCGATTATGAGCCTGAGATGGAGCGCAATGTTGAAATTTCGATCCTAATTTGGAGATAATGGTTCTGGTGGGCGGGCTACTCTAATAAATCTTATTAAAAATAATGATACACGGGTTCTATTCACATACGAATTTTTGGGCGAGATTCATTCACAAATTCCACTTTATGTACTGAGACATCTTGAATAAATTTTTCGGTGCGAACGTCGATTTAGTTGTCCATTGACAGCACACCCGTAAATTCCTCTAGAAGCTATTTCGAAAATTGATCGACGAATATGGCCGGTTCAATTATGGTCCGGGAACAATTACGCAAATTTTTAACTGCGTCCAAAACACAGTGAATATTTTTCCCGTTCTTTTGTCGCTCTCTGCTGTGGAGTATACACATTTGTTAATCGTAAATTAAATCCCTTAAATCACGAACAAAAAGTGGCGGTGGTGTTCTGGCTCCGGCTGCAAAAGGTATTGCTAGCAAATACTCAAATTTCCGGAATGGAAATTTGTTTGTTTCTACATTTCCGCGGCTAAATGAATCCGCAATCGACAAATATTCGATAGGTGCAAACACAAATGGCTTGTAAAGCGGTCGTTCAAAAAACATTGTCCCGTAATTTCTTCGTGCAAAAAAAAAGTGTAAATTAAGTTCGATTACATCAAAAGGACATTTAAGAATCTAACCAGGGAAGGTCACGATATGTTGTGGCTAGAATCTGATCAAGGCCGTGTTTATTGCATCAAGAATATCAAAACTAAACGTGCCACTGGCCACTTCCTTCGGAAAAATAGGGGGGAAACTGAAAAGTTGAATAATAAAAGTAATTTTTGCGAGCGCGTTGGCCATGAAACCGTCAAAGACAAAATCAAAATTCTTCTATTTACCAATTCGCGCATCCTTTGCAAGTAAAATGGTGCAGAGTTTTTGAAAAAATCTTAAACGGCTCAGGAGAACAACGCGAACAACGAAGCCCTTGTAAAAAAAGTTTTCCCTTTATTAAACGTCTATGCAAGTCGCATAGATTTAGTTATAACAGATATAGGTACCACAACTTCTCAAATTATAGCGCTTTTACATGGGTTTCGTTTTTGGCGTTTTTCTCCGGAACCGTTTAGAAATTTTCATAAACTTGGCCCTATTTTACTTGCAAAGGTAGCGCGCATTGGTAAATAGAAGTGTTTCGATTTTATCGCGAACTTTTACTATTCAACTTTTCAGTTTTTTCCTTATTTTTCCTAAGGAAATGGCCAGTAGCACGTATAACTCTGCAATACATTTAGTTTTGATGTTCTTGATGCAATAAAAACAGCCTTGATCAGATTCTAGTAAGTTTAAAATCGGAAAGTTTTATTTCTATCCAACGGATGGTGTGGAAGTTGGGGAATGTTAAACAGATGGTTGGCGTTTACGCGAGCAGTAATATGATTCAGTTCCTTGAGTGGTGAGGACATTGGGTCTATATGGACTCACCAGTGCTTAAAGAACCTTTATGGTGGCAAGACAGTCAGAAACGTAGACAATGGGATGGTGGAATGAAGAAAAAAAAACAACTCTGTAAAGTCCGCTCGTAAAATCATGTGCAGTGTTTTCTCGGACCAAAAGCAGGACATACAAATGCTGGTAGCTAAGTGGCAAAACTAAGGAACTGAAGATTGCCAAAGTTTGGTAAAAAAAAAGTACTTCTTTAGTATGACAACGTTGGGAGTTCACATTGCCATGTTAATAAGGCAAGCACTGCATGGGCAATTTTGTCAAATTTCCTTTTTAGTATTGACCTTCCCTAGTCACATTTTCATCTACCTACCAATGAAAGACTTCAAGGGCAAAATATCTTTGATATTATAAAGTTATCGCAGTTTTTAAAAAACGATTTACTCAAATCTGGGAAAACTTCTACACAAGGAGGATAAAAAATCCTATATAACGCTGGAAAAATGTGTAAAACGAAATCATACAGCAAAATAATTGTAAGTCTAGAGCCAAACTATGATCATAAGATTTATTTTCCTGGCTTAACTAATACTCCACAAAAAGTTAGTAAGAATTGCTTTCGGAGCAACGTTTATACTTCAAAGAGATTTATGGTTTATAGAACGGAGAATCGGTCGGTGCACGACTTAAAAATGTACCCCATTCTCCGAGGAACCCGAAGGTATAAATTGCTTCAAATGAACTACCTCAAGATAACGCTGATGATCATTCGCGGCATATCCCGTCGAGTTATTAAATGCAACTTGTGTGGCAACATCAATCATTAGTCTTCCTTATTTATTGTTTTCTTTAGAAAATTTTAACCATTAATCCATGCCAATGATCTGCTCATCAGGATTTAGTACGTAAGAAGCAAGGGGTTGACCACCTCAGACAACCCGAAAATTAAATGCTAGGACCAGCAAAAGACAATTACTTAAACATTTGTAAAATTGCTGTATCCTACAATCCAGAGCCGATTCTGACAAGAATAAGTCAATAAGATGGTTAGAAGGGGTCAACATTATTTATTACAATGCTTCATGTTCCTTTTTAGTGGAATGCGTATATTTGCAGATATATTTTCTTGTCAATTTTTACTTCACAACTGCACACTGTGCAGCATTATTTTTTGTAAATAAAGGATTTAGTGAAATAGCGCCCTAATATTTGTAGCAAGCAAGTAACTGGTGCCAGAAACGGCCTTGTTACAAGCTGAACAACAAAAAGAACTTTAAAAATATAACGCAAAACCTGGATTTCTTGACATATTGCAATCGGACAATAACATTACTTGGCTACTACTGTTGCCCAAACACATTTACGTTCGACTTTTTTCTACAATTAGATATCTATTATCCAAAGAATCACATAATTTTAAATCATTTTTATAAGGCCAATATCCTTACAAACCCAAGTAGGTCATTGGATGCATTAATTTTTTTAATAACCAACCAAATGCACCAAGATCACGCCATGGTTGAATCTAATTTTTATGGCACCCACTTTTAACGCTCCTGTGGTTAGCCTAATCGATTACTGAAAGTCTAAAAATGATTCCAAACTTTCTCCAACCACCAAAACGATATTCCACTATTAAAAATCTGACCATAAATCACCTGAGTTACGCAACAACACCGAAAAGATAATTAAATACTGTCATATCAATAACCACGTATCGTCTCGGGTTCGAATCTCAGTTCTCATAATGATTACGCGAGGAACTAATGGCGGGCTGTCAGCTGGAACATATTAGCTAAATTAAACAAATTTTTCAATAAACATTTTATGCTACCAATTAAGAGAATTTAATGGATTTGAAATTAATTAGAGATAGCAAACTTAGCCGCTTTGATAGTGATCGAAAGACCGACTAAGGGGGTCTCATAAATTATATCTACATTCGGATTGTTAACAGCTGGCTCCAGCGGACAACAAATATAATTTGTATCAAATCTCATAAAACGATTTCTTAATTTCCACAATAAATTTTACAGTTCGCTGTTGATTATTTGATATTGCAGTATTTTATAGAAGACCGACAAACCTGTGGAGACGATTTGTGGGCTTGTTTTAAAAGGAAAATGTTCGTGGAAGCTAGAATTTCCAAATGGGAGATCCGAACTTAAATTTCTCAAAACGATTTTTCCCCTAAATGTTATTAATTTATTTATTTACAAATGCAGAACATAACAGGACCAGCCGATATGTTCATCAAACAGAAGTTTTGAGTCTAATAAAATACCTAGATGTTTTACAATACTGCTGTTCATAAGAATTGAATTATTTAAAGCAGTTTTTTCAACCTGTGTCGCCAGCATCCTCCAGGTGTGTGGCGGAAAATAAAATCATAAACACATAAATAAAAAGGCATATTTTAATAGGATGCTGTGTTTGAGATTTAAGTTTAAGCATGGGATCTCGCTTATTATAAAAGAGTGGTTGAAATAATACAAAAAAGGATGCTTAAGAGTTCCTTATACGTATTATGGTTTTGGTTATGGAGATTTGGAAAACACGCATTTTTTGTGCAATTATAGCTTTGCGAAAAAAGCCTTTTTATGGCGACAGGATAATGCGTTTACGAACAAGAATGGAAAAAGAAACACGAAATGACTAATTTTCGTGAATAATTATATTATTGTTGTCTTGTACGAACCTCGAATTTGTCAAAATAGCCTGATAAGAGCTTGTATGTAAATATTTACATGCGGCATTTATTATACTCCACAGTTAATATGATTGCTGACGATAAACTGGCGCCATACTGTATAACATTATCCCCCAGCTGGCAAACTAGGAAACATTACAATTGAATATTTTGTACTTATATGTACTTACAAATTGCGAACAACCATCCACGACAGCCCAGAATAATCGTATGCCTTATCCTTTAGAATGTAATTTATGGCTTGCAACTACGTATCTCCACCCACCAGCGACCTCACATTTGCAAAAAGGAACGACTGTTATGAACCATCCACTTCACCCAAGCGAATTTATTAAAAATGAAAAATTGGGATCAGCAAACATAAAGGTTAATGCCATACTCGCAATTTACATTTCAATTATAAAGTCTCAATTTAATTGGGCTAATTAATTTGAGTGTTCGCACGAATTTCACAAAAGAAGTGTTATTATTTGATTATACGGTTTGTTTTTATTCTAATTTTATGCTTTATATTAATTTTTTTTGAGCTAATTAATTGGTCCATTATGTTAACTGCCGCTTATCTGATGTTTTGTTGAGTTTATTCTGACATGTACGTGAGTGTTATAAAATTTATTAGTAATTGTTGTGATTCGTTGAGTGCGAAGTAAAAAAACAGAAGGTATAAATTTCGATAACTGTGGTTTTGTACTTCCGGTGCTGTTGGGTGCCTTTTAAAAACGGGTAAATACATATTTATTATTTTTAAGAAATCTTAGAAAGTTGTCATTTAAAATACAACCGGGATTTAAATATTTTGGTTCAATATCCTGTTCAATTTTTTGAAGACAGTAAAATTTTTATTTATATTAATTAAATTTATTTTGCGCCATATATTAAATATATGTATCTATGTTATATGAATTGGTTTATGATTTAAAAACAAAATTTTATTGGGTACTTGAACAAAAAAAAAACATGGCATCATTTAACTTCAATCGTATTTACGGAAAACATAGGGACGCTATAAAAAAAAAATTAAAAACCGGTTATTCAATTAATAAATATTTAAATCAATTGATACTTTAAAAGGCGAGTTTTTTTATGATCACAATACTTTCCGGGTCTCGGGTATCGAAAGTAAAAGGGGCATGAGGTATTCTACAAAACTGAAAGACTTAAGAAAATTAATCCGAGACGAATTTTAATTTATTTCCAACACCCACGGCTAGAATTTCATACTTCTCCGAGAAGTAACACGAGAAGAAAAAAATACAATCCGAAACAAATCACAAAATATACCTCACACACAAGCAAACGCGTGACATCTTCCCAGTGGAACACAAGCAGAAAAGCGAGAATTTACAAGGCAATAAAAGATAAACTGTTCTCATAAATTATTTCGATTGTTTCATTGTCTCGCCCTGGTGTTCCCTTCTGCTGGGTATCTATTGGAGGGCAAATGAGCGAGAACATTAGGGCTACATCCTGGCTTTTGACTAACACAGGTGTAATCCGTTTGAGCATGACGGGACGACGAAATACAATACTCCGAGGCACCTGTACTCGGTAAAATATTTTTATAACCAAAATAAATCAACGTCGCACCAGAGGAATATTTCTAATGGAGTGCTAAAAAAACAATTACGATAAGCTACGACGACATTAAAAAAAAAAAAGCGCGGAATAAATCAAGCTTGTCAAAAGTTTTAATTGTTTCCATCGTTTATTTTTATGAGCGTAGTGTACGAGAAGTAGATATATGGGTGTTGATATTTTTCTGAAACTTTGAGGAAGGTTTTAAACACAACGAAAATTCGCTTTTTACAGACTCTCTCCAACCAAAATAATTTTTGAACGAATACAAAATACATTCCTTCTGTTACGATACAACGATCAAAGGGGTCATACATTTTTCTGAAATACTTTTGGCATTCCTCTTCCGAAATAGCTTTCAAAATCTCGGCCAAAAACACTTTTTATGTCCACAATCGTATCAAAACGGTTTCCTCTCAATTTTTATTTTATTTTGGGGAACACATCGTTATCCCCAACACTCAAAAATTTAATGAGTCGGTCCGCTAGTACAACGATGGCCCTGGGAACACCCATAAGTCGCAGAGAGCCAAATCAGGCGAATACGGCGGGTGATCGGGAACCACAATGCCTTTGTGGCCAAAAAATTGCGAATGAGTTTTGATGTGAAAGTGCGTTATCGTGTAGTAGCGACCAGCAAGAATTTCACCAGCAGGGAATCTACAGATTAGTGCAACAATGGGACTCATGCCTTAATGTTAATGGAGACTTCTTTTAAATTCGTTGAACAAAAAATGCCTTACAGCCTCTTAAAGTGTTTCTGTTGAACGAACCGCGTCCATCGAATTCCAGCAATATTTTTACCACTTCTGCTTCAAACACTACATTTACTGTTTGGCGCGTGCTATTTTAAAAGTGACAGTCCGAAATAAAAAAAAAACTCGGACAAAAGAGGCAAACAGAAGTTAATTATGAATGGTTCAGTTTGAAATTAAGTATTCTTGGCAGGAATAATCCTTCCATTTGGCTCCAGCTACCTATATCCCCGTCTATATTTATCGTTAACTATTGTTGGCCCCGAATCATTAGGGGCACGTCAGTTCCATTCAGAAAAGACGGACCATCATTTCGGCAGTGGGCCTTTAAATACACGTAATATCGATATGAGTTCCTGTCATAAAGGCCTGCAGGGAGCGGGTCAGACCACACATTGTGCAAGTCTGTCGTCAGCGCCATTAGGAGATTGGATTACCATCTCCTGCTAGTCGTCTTATTGTTGCATTATGCTGCTAACGCATAGATTGCAGCCATGGCAAACATAATAGGCACTTAAATAGATGGTACATCTCGTATCACTGCATCAGGAACAAATATTTTTAGCACTGCATAGTCGAGATATCGCGATAAGGGCCATTGTGGAGTTTTATTGGTAAATAAGGCTTTATTGCTGGTTTAAACGGGATCAATTTCAGACCAGACTATTAAAATATGAATATAACATTAATGCAGGTTGTGTATCCTCACGTTAAACTATGATTTCTGATGGGTATGGTGGTCTAAACTTGAAATTTGACGTTAATGCGTTTGCGCTTTGGAAAATGCGATGAGGAGTGGACTTTCCTTCAAACGGAATAAATACATATTCAAGTAAACACAAATATAAGCGTGGTGAAAGTCCATTTTGTGGTTGTTTTGAACGCAAACGCGACGTTTCGGCTAAAAATGACGCGACAGCAGAATGCAACACGAAAAATACAACCAGAAGATCATCTTTATTCTTAGTAACATCACATAAACTAAGATCTACATAATCTACGCACGCAACTTTTTCTTTGCAGAGCAATGTCGTTATATAAAAGACATTTGCATCAAATCAGCAGAATCAGCTCCATGAAATTTTATTGATCGGAGTATTTGTGACCATCATTATAATTAGCTTCAGGTTTAAAACGTATATTAATGAAGAAATTACTCACTCCAGAATTGCCGATAATTATAATTTAAATATATACGATAAAAACAGGATAGTGTGACGTTATAATATGAACCAGCCAGGTGTTTCAACTTAAAAAAAACGTTTTTTTTCTTCTTGTTATCAAGTTATTTAAGCGACATGCTGGTTGGACTGCAAAACTTTTTTTTTTTACAAAAAATGACAAAGATAAACTAATTAAAACCAGTTAGGATGAACAACACTTTGTTTTTAAGTGCTGCTTTAAAAATATAGTCTGTTTTGTTCATATACTAACACCAAAATAGCTTCTACTTTAGGTTTTGCACATAATTAACATCCTTAAATGAATGCACTTTCTTTTTATTTAAAATATATCTGATGTCGAAAAAAAAACAATATGAGCATCAATATAAAAAAGACAAAGACTACTATAACGAAGAATCATGTAACGCCTTCAGTCATGCTAGACCAAGAAACGATAGAGGAACGGTAAATTGAAAGAAGATCTGCGTACTCTCCAGACTTTGCTTCTTCAGATTTCAATCTTTGTAGAACTTCTTAAATGGAACAACCCTTGATAATGACGATGATGAAAGATAAGAGATGATTCTTACTAAGAATGGAGATATATCGGAGACTGATATGTAAATAAATTCAGCAAAAATAAGACCATCACGTCGAATGCACATTAAGAAACACCTTTACTGTAAACAAATGACAGGCAATTTACCAACGACACTTTTAAGCATTTAAATCAAGCCACCAGCGGGTTTATTACATACACAACGCGCACCAACGACATCAAACATTTTTCCAGACGATTACAAAGTGCAAAGACAGCTGTTACCATGGCCCCCCCGTGAATCATATTCATATTGTTGACACATTATTGAAGCGTTACTAAACGAACCTCTACAAATGTACCGAAACCTTACATACATACATAAATATTTCTAAATTATAATCCTGTTAGTCGAACGTACATTAATACGTTTAGTTACGGTTCTTGAACACAGACGACGCATTGCTGGTGATCACAGACCGACACAGCTCCAAGCATAACCTATTATTTCACCAGCAATTACCAAAGGACACCCCCTTTCGTTTCCTTCTTAAACATTTTTACCAATTACTACGTCTGCTCATCACGAACGAGATAATAAACATCGAGAAATTATTACGTAGCGTAGGTGCTAAAGCGGTTTTGAATTGTACAAACTTTCCCTTGTCAAACATTTAATAAGAAAGGCGCTTTTGTTACTTTAACGATATTATTTTAACGTTTTTGTTGGGAACACGATGAACTCCTTACACGTTTCAAATACTATTCTTAGATGCGTGAGAAGTGATGGCTGGACGGATAGGTGTTGGAGCTTAATTGAGATTTGACCTTAACAATTATATCCGATTCATAGAGAAAATAGTAGAGTTCTTTAAACTACCATTGAGAGCTTTCGCTATCGGAAGGCTGCGAGTGCAAAGCCAATTAAATCAATTTAAGAGTTCACGAGTCCAATAAGTACTAAATCTTGAGAACGCTTGGCGTGGCTATAAATCTGATCAGTCTTGATCGAACGTAAAGTTAAAGGTGTAAGAAACTGAATGCTTTAGGAAGTTGACGCAAAGTGGTGCGAAAAAATCGAACAGGGATGATTTCGTCCTCGACTTTTTGTTCATAGCTGTTAACATGTTAACAAGTTTAACAGTTTTGAAATACTCGCTATATGTATACCTAAGTAACTGAAAACACTTAATCAATTTCAGTTATGACTAAATTTTAACATAGAAACATAAGGGTTGCTCCATATTCAGGGCATTTCTATAAAAATTTTACTGAATTTTATCTACCATAACAATAAAATTAGGCATATAATCTAACGAATCTCTTGTGAAATCACCAATCGGCCAATTATCTATAAACCACTACCTATCAATTCCATAAACGCACAGAAGGCATCAAGAAAATTGTAAAACAAAGGATTCAAAAAAACTTAAGACGCGTAGGGGAAAACGGGGCAGAACGGAAAACCGCTTATTTTTTGAATTGTACCGTGGCACTAACTAAGAAATTTTTGAGGAACCATTAGTAAAGCATAACAAACAGACTGACGATATTTTTGTCATTCTGGACAATTCTGGATAAGCGTATTCGCACGTGTCCCGTATTTGCTTGTGTTATCGTTCTGTGCTGTAATTGGTTGTCATAATCATATGCAAATTAAGCAAAAACTTAAATTTTATTACATTTTTTCTTGATATATCTTTAAACTACGAGTCTTGGACTACGCTCCTGTGTATTTACTGTTGTATATTTCATCGACCATTCTAGAGGAAAAAATAATTTAGGATACGATCCAATATTTTGTTTGTAAGAAACTTCAACAATTAACTCAACAAAGCAAATTTCCTTACTGTTAACCTCCTTTCGAGACACATATTCCTGAATAATTTTTCAACCGCTAAATATATTCACTTCAAATTTTCAGGATATGTTTATCATGCTTATCTACAACGAAAAAATAATTTAGGATACGATCCAATATTTTGTTTGTAAGAAACTTCAACAATTAACTCAACAAAGCAAAGTTTCCTTACTGTTAACCACCTTTCGAGACACATATTCCCGAATAATTTTTCAACCGCTAAAGATATTCACTTCAAATTTTCAGGATATGTTTATCATGCTTATCTACAACGAAAAAATAATTTAGGATACGATCCAATATTTTGTTTGTAAGAAACTTCAACAATTAACTCAACAAAGCAAAGTTTCCTTACTGTTAACCACCTTTCGAGACACATATTCCCGAATTATTTTTCAACCGCTAAAGATATTCACTTCAAATTTTCAGGATATGTTTATCATGTTTATCTACAACAAAAAAATAATTTAGGATACGATCCAATATTTTTTTTGTAAGAAACTTCAACAATTAACTCAACAAAGCAAAATTTCCTTACTGTTAACCTCCTTTCGAGACACAAATTCCCGAATTATTTTTCAACCGCTAAAGATATTCACTTCAAATTTTCAGGATATGTTTATCATGTTTATCTACAACGAAAAAATAATTTAGGATACGATCCAATATTTTTTTTGTAAGAAACTTCAACAATTAACTCAACAAAGCAAAATTTCCTTACTGTTAACCTCCTTTCGAGACACAAATTCCCGAATTATTTTTCAACCGCTAAAGATATTCACTTCAAATTTTCAGGATATGTTTATCATGCTTATCTACAACGAAAAAATAATTTAGGATACGATCCAATATTTTTTTTGTAAGAAACTTCAACAATTAACTCAACAAAGCAAAATTTCCTTACTGTTAAACTCCTTTCGAGACACATATTCCTGAATAATTTTTCAACCTCTAAAGATATTCACGTCACATTTTCAGAATATGTTTACAATGCTTATTTACAACGAAAAAATAATTTAGGATACGATCCAATATTTCGTTTGTAAGAAACTAACTTCAACGGATGGGGCAGGACGGACCGGGGCACAACGGATCGAGGTTCCATTTCGCCCCATGCCCGATTTTTCTTTCTTATTTCTTTTCTAAATATGTTTCTTGTACTGTAACCTTCTGTTGACACTAGATATGATTTAACAGACACTGAATAACGAAAATATTTTTTTAAATTTTTTATGTGTTCTTTAATTAATTTTAAGTTTGTTAAGCATATATCTTTGAAAGATCTACATTATTATAATTACGTTGTTTGAATAATAAGCTCATTTACGTTCTACTATGAATACTTTGAATCTTTTAAACAAATTAAACAATTTTGCAAAGAAGGTTCCGTTCTGCTCCAACCCTGGGGCAGAATGGACCATTTGCCATTTTTTTTCCTTTCTGAATTTACACTTTATAGTTTGGGATTATTTTTTATTTTGTAATTAAATTTTAGAAAACGAATAAACAGAGAATACAAATACAAAGTTTCAGATTTTTCCCACCTTAAATTAATAAATTACAACTATTTATATATTAAAGTGTCCGTTCTGCCCCGCTTTCCCCTAAATGCATTCAGATTTAAATTTTCGAAATGACAATACCGTATAATAATTTGTAACGCAAAGTACAAAAAAGGAACGAATACATAAAACCACTTAAGAACATCGTAAAATTGGCGAATCGCCTGTCGTTGACATTCTATTAAATTTATTTTTTTTACAGTCATAAAAATACTTCAACCTTTAAGTAGATAATTATAGCCACTTCATAACTTTCGGAAATATTCAAATCTACAAAAAGCTAACCGCCACTGAACAATTTTTTTTAAAGGAATTCCTGCATGACTAACGATCCAAATAAAACCTACTGCTGAATAGTTTCTCTTCGGCCGAGAATAAAACCGAAATAAAAATTAATTATTATTACCGGAGTGAAAAAAATGCACTACACCTGAACCGGTATACAAATTACATTAAAACAAATCCAACTGTAAAAGTTTTAAGCTTTACTTTTTTTGGTGTGAATCACTAACCATTAATTTTTATAACTAGCTCGTTTTCTATTACTGCTACGCAATCATCTGTCGGTTGTTATTTAATTTTATCGACTATTAATTGCTTTCGAATTAGACTGTAATAGCAAAGTTAAAAAAGAAGTATCAGTTTCACTATTTGCATATTAATTTTGTTATTGTGCGCAAAAAATGTAACACTAAGTAAAACAGAAAGTTGCTTAATCAGAAAAAGTAAAATTCTTCACCAAACTGTCTATTTTGACAACTTTTTTCTAATGAATTTCAACATTTTTTGGATTATAAAGTTGTTCAAACTTAAATATAGGTAGACTGTCAATTTTGATAACATTAATTAGAAAGTTATACGATAAACTACAAGTATAATGTTTTACTTACATTATTTTGTTTGAGCAAAATAGATTAATCAACGAATGACTCACCTGCAACAGAAAAAAAAGAGTATATTAATATAACACATCAACAATATTTCACTAATTGGCAACAAATATGCTTACCACAATATACAGCGTCAAATGATCAAATTAAGAATTAAGAATCAACATCTTCACACATACACAACAATATGTTTAAAATAACTAATCAAATTGACGTTTAGTACATGTCATACGTTGTTGCATAGCAACGTTTAAATTTTTTAACTACGAGGAGTGTTTTTTATATTCGCGGAATGAGACAGAAGATAAAAAGAGGTCAGATAATAATTTTTAGATAAAAAACAAAATTTCGTGCTGATTGTCTTACTGCTTCATTAACAACCGTGAAAAGAATAAGTTAATGTGGCCGTTATTTCAGAAAAGGTCGAATGCTAATTTTGCAGTAATTAAATTCCTCATAAAACAAGGAAAAAGTGTAAAAAAACATCCTGAATCCAATGCAAGTAGTTTATGGAGATGCTTTTACTCATAAAACCATGGTTTGTAAGTGGTCAAGTTTATTTAAACACGGTGGAGAATCATTAGAAGGCGATGATCTCAGTGATGGACAAAGAGACGTCCTAGCACATGCAATGGTCATAAAAGTCGAAGAGGCCCTTAAGAAAAATGGTCGACTTAAACTTAAAGAAATTGAAAAAAGGTTCAAAATATCAGAATTAACGGAAGACAAAAGTCAGCGCAAGGTGGGTGCAGAGAAATCTAACACCACATTAAAAAAAAAAAAAACTACTGAGTTCAGTGTTGCAAGCAGTCATTAGAGTTGTGTAGAGCTGTGGCAAGCTATTCCAGTACATGTTATCAACAGGATTGTTATCAAAAATTTTATCTGTTTCCTTATTTGAAAAAGAACCTTTGCGAAATGCATTTCGCTGATAATGAGACATTGCAATAATAAATGAACATTTTGAAGGCAAGCCCGAAAACTGTTTTTATAAAGGTCTAGAAAAATTAATTAAAAGATCTAACAAATGTAGACATGCTCGAGGACAATACATTAAGAAATAGTATTATAAAACTTGAAGCTTTTCGTCTCTTTCTACCCCATTACGCAAAAATAAAAAACACCCATCGTAAGTGTTATGGATATTTTTTCAGAAATGCTACAGGAAGCACAAAAATACAAAAACGTTTTAGAGAAAACCCCATGGAGAGATGGGAACTATAATAATGTATGGAGAAGGCGGAACAAACCATGAAGTGGAAAAAGAAGAAGAGGAGGAGGAGGAGGAGGAGGAGGAGGAAGAGGAAGAGGAAGAGGATGAGGAAGAGAAAGAGAAAGAGAAGAGGAATAGGAAGAGAAGAGGAAGAGGAAGAAGAAGAAGGAGGAGGAAGAGGAGGTGAAGGAGGAGGAGAAGGAGAAGAAGAAGGAGAAGGATTACAATAATAAGTCGAAAACCCCATGGAGAGATGGGAACTAGAAGTATAATAATGTATGGAGAAGGCGGAACAAACAGTTTGCCTAAACCATGAAGTGGAAAAAGAAGAAGAGGAGGAGGAGGAGGAGGAGGAGGAGAAGGAGGAGGAGGAGGAGAAAGAGGAAGAGAAAGAGAAAGAGGAAGAGGATGAGGAAGAGAAAGAGGAAGAGAAGAGGAATAGGAAGAGAAGAGGAAGAGGAAGAAGAAGGAGGAGAAGGAGAAGAAGAAGGAGAAGGATTACAATAATAAATCGAAGAAAAAAAATATTCAAAATAAATGAAAATTTTTTTGTGAACATTGCAGTCTAAACTTTTTTTTATTAATTTACTGAATCCAAATCTTGGCTTATTCGTGATTCAACGATTTCAATTTTGCAAAAACTCCAATTTGGATTAAATCAGGTATTGGTATTAAATTGCACTGGTAAATTTAATATGTTTGCATTCACCTATTTTTTTCAACGTATCATTTTCATACTTTCACATTATCACCTATAATTATTAACGGGAACAAATCTAGAGATGTCATAAAAATGCTAGCACACTATAATTACTGCGTAAATCGACCATCTGGAAACATAACCGCTACCTCTGAATATTTAACCAGCTAACAGTACAGCTTACGCGCACTGAGAAAAACTTCAATAAATTCTAGACGATTTAAAGAGCCGCTTTACACACACAAGTGCGTAAGAAACCGTAAATCAACAATACTGTACGTATATCAAACACGAGAAACCTAAAAATAGCCATGCAATGTTATGGTCTGCTTTAAGTTTACAGAGGAAATACTGACGATGTGCTAATGATAAATCAACAAGTACTTAAATCTCATACGAAACAGGTTTTGGATGCCAAAACTTCGAAATGACAAAAATTTTAATGCACTAGAATATTTTTAGAAAGTAAGTAGCGTGATAAATCAAAAATAGATTCACAAAACTGAACATATTCGCCACAACTAGGGTTGCCACACATTCTTCTTTCGATAGGAAAGAACTACATAACGACAATTCATGTCTTACGTCCAACACTGATGATTTAATTTCCTGTAACGGAATCATAAAAAAAACTTAATTTTGATATTGTGTACTCTGTCCATCTTTGTTTGATTCATATTTTAAATTTACTGTTATTTTTACAAAGCAATGAGGAAGAATCGTTACGTAAGGTGGTGAAATGTAGAAAAGGAATCAAAAAGAAGAAAAAACATTACAGGTCTGGGAAAGAAAGGTACTACGGAAGATGTTTGGGGGAGAAAGGGAAATAGAACAGTGGAAAAGAAGGACAAATGAGGAACATGAGAAATATACGGCTAACCAAATATAATTAATGTAGAAAAGACACATATCAAGATTGTCGGAGAAAAGAATAACGAAACAAGTACTTGAGGAAGGAGAAACAGGAAGAAGGACAAGATAAAGTCCCCAGACAAAATGGTTAGAGGCAGTGGAAGGGGACCTGGAAGAACTAAGAATGTAAAAAACTGACAAAGAATAGAGGAAAACCTGTTACGAAGCCATGGATCTGCTTGACCTGAAGAGCTGATTAAATAGGAAGAATCGAAGCAGAAGCAAAAGTAATGTATCATTATCAATTAAAATCATTTTCAAATGAATCTAAGCGAATGCCATAGAAATGTATTCATGCTGCAATAAAATGCATCCTACTTTCTACTTTTAAAAATGTGGTAACTCTATTATAACACGACTATGCTTCCAAAACTACACAGAATACACATTTTAGTTAGCACATGGTTGAGAAATTTTGCACTTCCATAAAGGTTGCTCATCTTTTTTTAAATTTTGCGTCATTAATTGCACGTTTTAAGTAGATTTAGACATTCATTTTATGCAAGAAATTTCAAAATTCTCACGTTAAACTGACCTACATCGAGTGTATACCTCAACGTATTTAAATAAAAATATATCTTCCAATTGTTTACGCGATTAAACTGGGTAGTATATACAATATCTATTGGTTAGAGGACACAAGTAGGTCGAATTATCACTAATTTAGAATTTGATTACATAGCCGACAACCTTCAATATCGTAAATCACTCATCTCAATCGGCAAACCATCTTTAAAAAAACATTTCACACATTGCCTAATCTTAAAAGCCGAAATTTGGTAGGACTAAGCGATTTAAAAAAAAACAAACCATTTCATAGCTAACTTAAAAACTCTGTGATTAATTGATATAAACAAGGCTTAATTAAATATCTTTTTTTTTAACGAATAATGTTGTAGAAATACCAGACTTATTTCAAGATTCTAGAAAAAATCTTTTAGTTTGTTGATTGGTTGTCATGGAAACAACATAAACTACAACGACGGGTCTACTTGATTTATAATGGTTATTGTTTAAAACCCTTTTTTTTATTTGGCAGTGAATAAAGAAGTAAAATACCATGTGTGATACATCAATGAATTCAGAAAAATAAATGCTATTTGATTATGCAAATAGCAAAAATTGCGCACATAAGAAAAACCAAAGTTGGTTATCATAAAACAAAAACGAATCGATCTGGGAAAGATTTGTGACCACCATCCGATTCGGCTTAAAAAGTTGCTTCGGCAATGTTTTTACACATTTGAAATATTTCAAACTCGAAAGGAGTTATAGACGATTTTCAAAAATCGTATTTTCCGGTTTTTCCCAATTTTCTTGGATACCATTTGAGATATTTTCAATTTCTTTTTGGAATATTGTTGGGCACGAAATTTAGCAGTTTTGCCAAATTTAAACCTATACTCTAGCTATTATAATAAGGGAGATCCCCATGCTGAAGGTATATGGATATTATTTTTTAATAAAATATACTTTCATTTTGTTTTTTTAAGAAGTTACACACATTTACAGACTTGTTTTTAATTTTTACAGTAAAATAAATAGATAACTCATTCAAACTGGGAACTTTTTCTTCGCGCTCATGTATTCAGGCTTCACGCAGGGACTACATCACACATACCTGTAATTACGGGTGACAGACGATGCTAAGATGCAGTTAATGAACTCGACTGGCATAGCGTGCAAATGTGTAAATGCATAAGTGAGCAACAATTAACACACTGCTCGTAAAATACTACACCAGCGAATACACATTTCACGCCAAATGAGCAGAGAATGAATAGCACTGTACGACCGACCAACAAAGAAACCAAACAATAAAATTGCTATATTTAGACGACAACTATTGAGAAATATTTAAATTATTACCGTGTAATGCAACATTAGAATCCTTTGTTGAACCTAAAGGGCCGTAAATAACAAAACAAATACAGCTATTACATTAATATTAATCGATGAACTTTAAGCTGCAAATGTTCAACGAGAAACTTTTTTGTAGGCTAATACAACAGCAGATTATTAATTACTGCATAAAATTTTAATAATAAAAAAATCTGCGTTAAAGAAATTAAATAGTTATGGACGCTAAAAGTACTGTTATCGACATTTTTATCGCTATAAAATGGATTAAACCGGGGGGGGGCTTCGTTATACTACACTTATCTATATATACTTGGAGACACAAAATTTTCTTTAATTATCTCATTTTAGAGACCAGCAAAGACATTAAAACGTACCGCAAACATGAGCAAATAATTAACGGTCGGCCTTTATCCCCACCACTTTTCTCGCATTTTGCTGTAAGGAGTCGGCCCGCTAGTACAACGAAGGCCCCGGTTCAACGTAGCATGCACATACAGGAACATCTTACACAAAAGCCAATCAAAATTTGTAACCGACAGAAGTTTCAAAAACTATGTAATAACCTATAAGCACGAAATTGTCGAAACTTTCTTGAACATCTTCAGGGTCAAATATTTGTAGAATGAGAACGGTTATAGATAGAGACAGGTTTTAACTATCGGAGAGTAATTATCGAGTAGATCAGCTACAACGAAAGTTTCGTTACTTTCCAAACCATCTTCAATGTCAGAAACTCTTTTTAAAATAACTTGAGAACGGTTTCAAATAAAAACGTGCGCTTTTCACTTGCGGGCTAATAATTCCAAGTAGATTCAAGTAATACATATTTCCACGCTACTCAACCATATCTTCGGGTTGCTAATTTGAAATATTGAATGCGCTAGCGTCCTTTAAAGTGCAACATTCTCTCTAGCGATAGCGTTATTTCAACGTTATCGGTTCTTCCGATGGAATTTTCTTAATTTGACGACAAATTTAACGATCGTATTAGTGGCGAAGATTTTATAGTTTGATCTTACATAAAATAACCACAAAACACGCGTTAAGCAGATGTCCTTGTAGTAACGACTATTCCCAAACAGCAGGAGCTTATAACCATTAAAATTAATTAATAACGAAAAAAACCTGCCATGCACTTTGTGTGCACCATAAATTAAAGAGGGAATCGTTTATTGCAGGGCCACACATACAAATTTGTAGAAATAGTTGTAGAAAAATACCCAAAAACTATGTTGCGTCCACTAAAATTCAAATTCCGTGAGTCTGAAGCATTTTGTGTAAATTTATTGACCGAATGCTCAAATTTATAGTCAGCTGCTTGCTTGCGTGGGACAAAAACGTTTGATTGCATAGCAATAAAATGTTCGGGACGAATTTACTGTCGCATAAACATGCTGAATAACGAAAACACCACAAATAAGGTGAAAAATCACCATCTGCCTCGCAAAATTATCTCAAAAAAATTCATTAGCAAACCTAATTCAGTATTCAAACGAAAATGTCAGGATTAAATTTGAAAAATTATTACTTTTACAAGTTCTGCCAGTTATTTTCGTTCGAGAATTGATGTTCGTTCCCACAAACACCTTGTTACTTAATTACTATAGCAGCTTTGAGGGTTTAAATTAGTTTATTACAAATGATATTCTCCATTTTAGTGGCACTTCGAACAAATGAATGTCTATAAATAAAGTTTTAACATAAAAGAGCTTATTTAATGAACTCATTTATCTTTCGAACGCTAAATGTGTTAAAAATGATGGAAGTGTAACGCTTAAACAACCCCAACTTTACAACACTAATAAAAAAAATATATTTTTAGATATATTTGAGTAAGCGTAACAAAAATATGTCTCCAGGGTACAAAAAAATGTATAAAAAAGATTCTTAAAGCGTAAAACACATACGCCAACAAAACTCGAACGAATTTCAAAGCTTTCAGGTAAATTTATCGACAATTTTTAACAAAAATATTCACCAATCATTATGGTTTGTTAATTCAAAAACCGTTAAAAATTTCACCAGATGCATAAACGGTAAATTCGCTGCGGTTTTCTGCATTAATAAACAATTATAAATCAACAAACACAATAGTTTCACGGTCAGCCACGATTAAACTCACAATATTTGCATCAAAATTTAAACAATGACGATAAATTAAGTGTTTCTGAATACCAGGAGCTATGAATAACATTAATTACGTTGATGTGTTTCTTTTGTAAAGAAATAAATTTTATGATCCTTAAATAGCATAAATTAATAAAATATACAGTGAATGTCGATTTAATCAAACAAAAAATATACATTTGGATAAACGACTAACGAATGGTACAACTTTTCGATTACCAGTTTTTATAAGACATCTGCTGAAAATTGAAATTAGTTTACAATCTGAATGGTATGAAAGTACCGTGCATAAAAGAAAGTTTTTTAATGCCCAGATATAAATCAAATGTATTACTTACAGGCACAGAGCAATTAATTGAATAATGAACACAAAGTTGAATACTTAAAGTATTTTCTTAATTAAAACGTAGAAGATTATAATACAATCTTGGTTTCCGGGTTTGGAACCGCGTCTTCTATATTTAGAAGTAGTTGACGTTTCGACCATTGTGTCTTGGTCTTTTTCAAAACGACTAATTTGTGAGGGATGTTGCTGGGTTTATATATCCAGCTTGTGGAGGCGTGGCGTTCCGCTTGATGGATTTGTTCTGCCTCAGTGATTTTGTGATGACTGGTTTCCAGATGTTTGGGAGTTGTATGCCTGTGTCTCTGTTGTAGTTGTTTGGGTTCTTGATGATTTCCAATGATTCTCGATATAATCTTGGCCAGAAATGGTTTGCGCGGGCCAGTAGTTTTGTTTCTCTGAAGAGGATGTTGTGTCCTGTACCCTGGGCGTGTTCTGCTACCGCTGATTTATCGACTTGTTTTCTTGTTGTTTGTCCTTCGTGTTCTTTGAGACGCGTTTGTATACTCCTGCCAGTTTGTCCTATGTATACTCTCCACAGGAGCAAGGTATGCTATATATTCCCGCGTGGTGTAGTCCTGTGTCGTGTGTTCTTCTTAATTTATTCGAGAGCTTCAAAGGAGCGTTGAAAACGGTTTTGATTTTATGTTTTTGTAGAAGCTTTGATATTTTGTTAGTCACTCCGCTGATGTAGGGCAAGTAAGTCGTAGCGATGTATTCTTTCTTTTCTTTTCCTTCTTTTGGCGTGGCATGTTTTTGTATGGTACGAAGTATTTGTTTACGCTGGTAACCGTTTTCTTGGCCAGAAATGGTTTGCGCGGGCCAGTAGTTTTGTTTCTCTGAAGAGGATGTTGTGTCCTGTACCCTGGGCGTGTTCTGCTACCGCTAATTTATCGACTTGTTTTCTTGTTGTTTGTCCTTCGTGTTCTTTGAGACGCGTTTGTATACTCCTGCCAGTTTGTCCGATGTATACTTTTCCACAGGAGCAAGGTATGCTATATATTCCCGCGTGGTGTAGTCCTGTGTCGTCGTGTGTTCTTCTTAATTTATCCGAGAGCTTCAAAGGAGCGTTGAAAACGGTTTTGATTTTATGTTTTTGTATAAGCTTTGATATTTTGTTAGTCACTCCGCTGATGTAGGGCAAGTAAGTCGTAGCGATGTACTTTCTTTTCTTTTCCTTCTTTTGGCGTGGCATGTTTTTGTATGGTACGAAGTATTTGTTTACGCTGGTAACCGTTTTCTTGCAGGGCTCTCGTGACCATGTTCAGTTCTTCTTTGATGTTTTCTGGTGTGCATATCTCTTTAGCCCTATGTATTAATGTGTTGATCACCGATTGTTTTTGGGCCGGGTGGTGATGTGATGCAGCATTTAGATATCGGTTGGTATGGGTCGGTTTACGGTAAACGCTGTGGCTAAGTGTTCCGTTTGCTTTTTTTTTTTACCAGTATGTCCAGAAAGGGTAACGCGCCATTCTTCTCTTCCTCCATCGTAAATTTTATGTTCTTGTGTAGGTTGTTCAGGTGTGTTAGAAAATCTTGAAGTGGTTCTTTTCCATGTTCCCAGATGACGAAGGTGTCGTCTACGTATCGGAACCAGTGTTTCGGTTTAAATTTGCTGGAGAGTAGGGCTTGTTCTTCGAAGGCTTCCATGTACAAGTTGGCGAGTGCCGGTGATAATGGTGAACCCATGGCTGCTCCCGTTGTTTGTTCATAGATGCCTCCATTGAAGGTGAAGTAGGTAGATTGTGCGCACAGCTTTATTAAGTCGGCTAGGTTACCATGCAAGAAAACGGTTACCAGCGTAAACAAATACTTCATACCATACAAAAACATGCCACGCCAAAAGAAGGAAAAGAAAAGAAAGAATACATCGCTACGACTTACTTGCCCTACATCAGCGGAGTGACTAACAAAATATCAAAGCTTCTACAAAAACATAAAATCAAAACCGTTTTCAACGCTCCTTTGAAGCTCTCGAATAAATTAAGAAGAACACACGACACAGGACTACACCACGCGGGAATATATAGCATACCTTGCTCCTGTGGAGAGTATACATAGGACAAACTGGCAGGAGTATACAAACGCGTCTCAAAGAACACGAAGGACAAACAACAAGAAAACAAGTCGATAAATCAGCGGTAGCAGAACACGCCCAGGGTACAGGACACAACATCCTCTTCAGAGAAACAAAACTACTGGCCCGCGCAAACCATTTCTGGCCAAGATTATATCGAGAATCATTGGAAATCATCAAGAACCCAAACAACTACAACAGAGACACAGGCATACAACTCCCAAACATCTGGAAACCAGTCATCACAAAATCACTGAGGCAGAACAAATCCATCAAGCGGAACGCCACGCCTCCACAAGCTGGATATATAAACCCAGCAACATCCCTCACAAATTAGTCGTTTTGAAAAAGACCAAGACACAATGGTCGAAACGTCAACTACTTCTAAATATAGAAGACGCGGTTCCAAACCCGGAAACCAAGATTGTATTATGGATAACGGCCGCGAAAGCCTCAAGAATAAAGTAGAAGATTATGTCATAAAACTGGTATTAATTAATTTAGGGACACCGAATAATCATTTAAATATGTTCTAATATCAGAAGATTCTAGGAATTGCTAAACTCTTTAAAGATAAACAGAAATAGTATAAAAAAAGAAGCAACCAATTTTACTGAAACTTCTAGAAAAAAAAAGTATTACTAAAATGTTAACAACATTTTAATGCTTGCTTAGTAGCAGTCCCTAAAAATATACTCAAAAATATAGGTTATTTTCTCATGTGTAAAGGGCATTTTTGTCCCTGTTCATAAATTTATATCCTCAGAAAATTTAATCCTGAGGCCATCATGCAACTTGGAACCGCTTTCAGTTTTGGCAATCTTTGTAATTCCCGTATAACCTTTGCCCTGAGTTTCTGTGGCACGCACAAAGAAGCAATTCATCCTCACCAAAGAAAGGAACAAAAATAAACACGCACATCTTTACATTAACGTTATTAACTGTGACCCAACCGAACGCAGTAATTAAACAATCGTTTTACCCACGAAAACCGGTACCAGCCGATCAATAATACACAATTTCTTTATATAAAGACATTAAAGTACCTCATAAAAATAAATTTCAAATGCCATAAGACGGACTTTCTAATACGCAACGAGAAGCTTTAAAAAGACGAGCCTAAAAATATTACCTATTAGGATCTTCCGTAAGAAGAACGCGTTTCCAAGGTTCGCTGGATTACAACACACCATTTATTACTTTAACTGTAGAGAGTCGTCTTGGAGGAACGAAAACAAATGTGGCGTTCCATATATGAATGGAATTCTAAACAGGGATTCCGAAACTGGGGAAACGTGACGAAATTACAGGAGGGTTGCGAATAAGAACACATTTATAACTCACTGTTATATCTCTGGCACGAGGAAGTGCAAAACATTCAGAAACATAAAGAAATTGGACGGTTAAACGCAGAACGACTTAACTTAAGTCATTTTGGTGTCACTCTGTTGTACTTGGAGTCATTTGACGTGAAAGAAATAGAGGAAGACCAAGAATAAAGTGGTAAAAAGAAGTGAGGCAGAGACTAGAAGAAAAAGGAGTCAGCTGGAGAGATGTGCCACAATTAGCTAACGATAGGAAGGAGTGGAGAAACATAACACAGAAATAGAAAAGCATACCTCGACACCGAAAGGTACAAGAGGAACCGATTAACAAGAAGCGGATATTTTAGCTAAAGAAAAGTACCCCAAATTAGTCCTATCTTCGACTGAGAGGGGTCAGTAAAACATAACTCTAAAAAAAAAGTACGAGATGATAGAAAGTTTGGTTAACACTGGCCCAAGGTGACAAAATTACCGCTTATCCGTTCTTAATTTTTACGAAATGATTGCAAAATATTAACACCTATAAAAATTTATTACTTTATATTAATTTTTAACGTCGGCTATTTATTTATTTAAATATATTTAAGAGGGGGTTCGGCTGCTAAATAAATGAGAGGGGTGCAATGTAAAGTTTGAGAACCCCTTCGAAGATAAATGCTTTGCAAAAGCTAATGAATTTATGATAAATATAATTTTTAGTTTCAACTATTTACTTAAATATATTTAAGAGGGGGTTAAGCTGCTAACAAACGAGAGGGAGTGATACAGTAAAGTTTGAAAACATCGTTCCTCGCAACAATGCATTACAATATGATAAATGTTATTGGGTTTTTGCAATACAACGAAAACAAAATCCTAAAATAAATACGCTCGATGAAAAACACTGATTATTCCATAGTCGCGCGAGGTGGGGGCGTCACGCTGTCTGGCAGTGGAGCTCGAGTTACTGCAGGAGTTCAGCGACCCTACGGCACCGCTCTCCACTGTGAGTCACCACGTCGAGCAGAATCTAGGGCACGTGCCTGCCCCATCGCCAACGCACCAGAATCGAGAGCGAGCTCTCTTCATATTCCCGGTTGTAAATCATAACCTCTATGCATACATTCACGCTATAAGAAGTTGTACGACGTACAATCCACGCTCGATATTATAAAGAGATAAGTTATTATGTATTTAATGTTGTAACGTCCATAAAATACGGTTTTAAGTAGCAGTTTCTTTGGATAAAGTGCCACGGGAGAGAATACAGCGATATGATTTATAAATAACAAAAGTTATCCTACACGATATCTACAAGCACTTTCGAATAATATTAACAGGCAAATGTGATTTTAATTTCGTTGAAAGACGAAAGTAAAATCGTATGTGATTTTCCTTGAATTGTACTTAACACAGCATGGCCAGGAAAAAATGTTAACAGCAGTTAGACACGAAACGTCACTAAAATGACAACGGTGCAACATTTTTGCTGAATTAAGTAAATTTGTTACTAGAATTCTTTAAATATAAATGGAAGTATAGAACAGGTATTGTACAGGATGTTTTGGTGGATCATTTTAACGTTGCATAATTCAACATCGAAAATTTTTATACCACGTCTTTATGTGATATCTTTTATATATATAGAATATATTTTAACATATGAGACTACCTTCAAAAGATACTTAAACCTCCAGTGCTAGTATCCTTTCCATGTAGCTCGCTTGGCAATACTTTGCGTAAATTTTTCCCAGCAATAAATTCCATAACACACAACAAAACCCATCCTAGCGATAATTATTTACTTTCATTCGTACGAAAATATTTAACGGGCACTTAATCAAAGTTTATAACTTTGAAGTAAACATTGGTTAAATTAAAGTAAACAAGTAAAGTATTAAAAAGTGTAAACACAAACGCCAAAGGCTATTCAAAGCCCATAAAATAGTAAAACAAGCCAGGGATACAGCATAAAATTTCATAATAAAGGTTATTTTATATTACAAGGTGGTCCAAAAAACTAGAATTTTTTAATCTGCTTGCACGTTTTGCATTTACCATGTGATTTTTGCCATTTTGGGCTTAAAGTTTAAATATAAAATATTATACTATCATTTCTCATTCTTGTTTTTAAAATTTGAATCGCTAAAATAGATTAGGTTTGTTCCAACAAGCGGTTTAAAACAAATCCATGTATTAGTACATGAACTGGTTCATTCGCATGCGTGAACTATGTACTAATAAATATATTGCCCAGTATTAGCCGTTGTTGGAACGCTTTTACGACTGGCCTAACTGTAAATGGCATTTGTGTCTATTGGGTTCATAGAAATGGGCGCATCGCAAGGTTAAACACCTAAAGAATCCAGTACTAAATGGATTGGGAAGGCGATGCATTGCTAAAATCGTAGGTATTATGTGATCGTAGAAAAAGTAAGCTACATAACACGAGTTGTAAAGCAATTACGCATTCGACTCTACGCGGCTCCGTTCGCAACTTTTCCACTCGTGCTTAATATGCTTCAAACAACTCTTGTTATGTAATATACTATTTTATAGCTGTTTAGGTTTTTAAAACTACAATCATCATCTTTTAAAAAACGCGAATTTCAGGGGAAGTTTTCAATTTTGTAAATCTTACAAGCAGAAATGTTTGTGTAAGAAAGAACAGCCCAATGTTTTGGCTACAATAGAACCCAAAAATTGTAAAATTCGGACGATAAATAAATAAATTACAGCGAAAATATAAAGCACCTTTTCTTGGGCCACTCTGTATGTGTTACATCCTAGCTCCAGGCCATTCAAATCGAACAAGATACAAGTACATAGAACCGAAAAAGGAGATACGGACACCAGATTGTCTACAAGTCTTCACTTGGCATCAAGTTAACCGTAGATCAACAAGCTTCTGTTGCATCTCCAAGCGCAGAGGTTAATGTTCTTCGACAAGACGATTCCTCAGCCTCTTAAAAACAGTTCAACGAACAAAGTCCCGACCACCGATATCCGGATATTGCGTTACAATAATAAAAAAAAACACTCTTTACGATACGGATATGACAGTGTACCTATTAGCATGTCGTAAATATACGGTCAATTGAACAATAATTTCGTAAATTTACAACGTCCTATACGACAATTATTGCCGTTTAGTAATTTTTATTGCGCCCGCAATAAAAGTAAACGCATGCATGAGATAAGGATCGTATTTATCGGTAGTTAACCCAACAAAACAGCCGAATTTCGATAAGAGAACAATTTGTTATTATTAGCAATTGGATTAAGGACGTTAATTTGTCACTCTGCTACAAGGATTATTTCACAATATTGTGCGTATTTTTGGAGCTACCATATTACGACGTTAAATAATAGGTATAGGGTGTGTCAACAAGAGATGTAGGATTTGTTTTTGTAATAAAATTTAAATTTTTATACTTCTTTGTTTGGCCGGTAAAAGTGATCCTTAATTTTTTAGGGAGGAAACCAGGTCACATGGCTTTTACGGGCCCAAAAATTGATATCGGGGGCCCTGAAGTCAACCAACCATCACATGGAATTAAAAAAGTCTGTGACAGATAGACAGATGACCACTTACAAGTACCAAAAGCAACGGGAACTTTTAAAAACAAGCTATTTTAACCAAATGACTGACTTATGCAAATTTAGAGACGTTCACTATGCAAATATTTTTAAAAACTCAACAGCACATGACGGATAAATTAATAATTCTTTCAAAACGATAAAAGCACTTTCGCTCAGATAGTTTTTACACAAAACTAATAAAATTTTGTCGGCCGTTAACTGCAATATTATGCACGGCTTTTTGCAAACAATCTCGTCAAGAAGTCAATCAACTCTACTCAAAGATCCATTAAGCGAAAGTACAACCAACAAACTACTCTTTTTCAGCCGTTTATTGATGGCACTACGTCTAAGGCACAGGTTAACAGCCACATAGGAATGATTCACAAAATTATTATTATTTAATGAATGAAAATAGTGAAATTCCCTGCTAGAAAACAACGGTACGCGAGCCTTTGATGTTATAATTGCGTTATTAAAGGGTGAAACAGTTGGTTCTAATTTTATGGCACAAATAGAACGGCATAGCAAGCCTGACAACTGTATAAAACAAAAAAAAGCTAAGCGTATTCCGCTTAACAGCTGAGAAAATTGATTTCTTTTCTGTTGAGTTCATGAATAAATTACGGCTTTAAAGATAGACTTGTAACGTGAATATAATAGATGTCAATTTTTTTACTTTAAAGACGTCTAACTCGGAGGACGTGATCACATCAGGAGAAAAATTTACTTTTCGGAATGCTAACTTGGCACAATGCCGGTGTAGTCTGCCAAAAAATTCGTATTAAATGATTTTGATTTACTTTAAGTGCTGATGTAGTGACGCAGTGCTTTCCTAAATGTCAAAAAAATTAAAAATTTTGTTGAAAATATGGTTTATTAATTAAGTTATTTCAAGGCCTTCTGGTATCTTGACCACAACTTGTACGTATTAAGAAGTACAGTGTAATTTTAAAACCAAAATGAAACGGTATTTTGACTTAAAAGGTGTACTTAAAATGGTGTTGGTTTGTCCTAAAAAAATGAGATATTTTTGCCTCAGTTGTGTATCAAATTTTAAGAGAAATTTTGATTAATTTCTCTACTGTAAAGTGATTTAAGCCATTTTCAAAATTGATTGTTAATAAAAACGACAGACTTATGTTGATTTTGTGTTATGTGTTGTACTAAAGTGATGTTTTATTAGACAATAATTTAAAAAAATGATGACCAATATGGCTTCGTTGCTAATTAAATCATCCTTGTATTTATTCTTACTAGAACATTCACCCTGTATGCAGGGTGTCCCAGATTACATTTCCAGCATGGGGATCTCGCTTATTATAAAAGATACAGGTTTGTTTAAATTAGATGAATTATTCCAAAGTGTGAGAGGAGCTACAATCAACTTTAAAAGTACAACATTTCTTGTGCTTCAGATGTTATAGCAAAAAATATGAAAATGTACAATTTCTTTTTCCTCTCATAACTTTTTTATTTTATTCATTAGATCAATTTTATTAGTACTTCCCAAAGGTACTTTTTAATGGAGAATGTAACCATTATTTAAAAAAAATTTTATCACCCCAAGTTCGTTTTTTCTTATGGACCGCGAAGTTGGCTATAGAATAGTTAAATGTGCTTTTTTTTCTTTTAAATGGGATATTACTTGCTATATCTATTTTTATAAATAAGTCATGTACAAGAATTTGTATTGTTTTCTTATTTGTAATAAAATTTGATGTACTTAACTGTACTGCTAAGAGCACAAAAGGCAAAAGCAGTCAGTCGTTGTTCACTAGTCAAAGCATACGCATCGTTTAATTATACAGTCCACTATATAATAAGTTACAGCAATCAGCGAATAAGTTTTATACAAGTCACAAGATCAAGAAAAATCTTATTTTACCCATCACTTGTCAAGCTATCTATGAAAATAAAAACAAAAAACAACTAATTAAATGTCAAATAGTTACTATTTGTGCGGCATCATTTATTAGAATTTTATAGTATTGTTGTGTAATTCGATAGTCTTTGTAGCAAATTTGTTATCATATAATATGGGCACATTTACAACTAATTAAAAATGTTATATGTTGAAATGCTACATTCTTTGCCATAGAAACTGTGTAAAACCAGATCATTCTTATTCTTTATTAATTTGTTTTGGATTTTTGGTTGGTTTCTCGAAGAAACCATATTCTTTTAAATTTATTTTCAAATTTCTGTAATTACGCACCCTTCGTTGCCTTCTCTCGGTATATATCTCTACGTATATTCGCTCAGCTTCTACACAGTTTTTATGGTAAAGAATATAGCATCAACATGTCAAATTTTTCGCTACTTTTAAATGTAGCCATCATTATAACAATTACTACAAAAACTATCGAATAACACAGCAATAATATAAAATGAATGATACAGCAGACAAATGGTAACTGTCATTTGACATTTAATTAGCTGTTTTTTGTTTTTATTTTCACAGATAGCTTGATAGGTGATGGGTAAAATACGATTTTTCTTGATTTTGTCACTTATAAAAATATATATAGCAAGTAATATCTCATTTAAAAGAGAGAAACGCACGTTTAACTAATCCAACTTCGCAGCCTATATAGAAAAAATGAAATTAGGGTTAAAATCGCAAAACCGATAGGTGTTAAAAAAAACTAAAATAATGGTTACATCCTACATAAAAAGTACCTCAAGAAGGTGAAAAATAAAATTGTTCTAATGATTAAGACAAAAAACTTATGAGAAAAAAGAAATTGGACATTTTCATATTTTTTGCTATAACATCTGAACTACGAGGAATTTTGTACTTTTAAAAATTGATTGTGTCTCCTCTCATACTAAGGAATAATTCATCTAATTTAAACAAACCTGTACCTCTTATAATAAGCGAGATTCCCATGCTGGAAATGTAATCTGGAACACCCTGTATAGTGTACCTACTATCAATCATACATCTCAGTCATATAAAAGAAATAATTAATCAACCCAGTGTTCACAGCCAAGCCTTGTGCAAAAAAATCCACTTTCATGCATTCCAAACCCAATTTCAAGTTTCAAAAAGATCAGATATCCATCTAAGGAATAATGTCTCAATTTTTGCTTCGGTCCGTGTAAAAAAAATGAGCGAAAGTGAAAATGATTCCCCGTACGGAATAAAAATACCTAAAAACCTCTCCTCTACGTTCATCAACTCGGCACATAAAAAACTTTGCAGCATTGTGAATGGACTGATATGAATGGACGGTAATTTATATCCAGCACCTGCCCAGCAACAGAAACAATTGAATTGCATCCCGCTATCTTGGATTTATGTATAAGATGGAATTTATTCCGCATAAGGAGAGCTCCAACCTGATCTGATTTTCAATAACCTGATCCACAACCTGTACAGGGTGTCGAGACGTTATAATTTATTCAATGACACTTCCATCTATAACTCTAACACCGTTTCGCAATAAATCAACTACGTGCGGCTTTTATATTCCGCAAAAATCTCGGGCGATATGTAAATAGGGACAGTTCAACAGGTATTTATCGGCATGTAAATAATGATATGTTAATCAATTGGAAATACATATTTGCAATAACTCAATCGCAACAAACCAGAAACGCTTTCAAAATGGCAAAGAGGTAAATTATCGGATTAACTTGTAATGCGCATAGGCAGGTATCTTAAAATTATGGCCACTGCTCCAAGACAACAAAAATTAACTTCAAAATACCCTGAATCGTGCGATCAAACTCAAGTCTATTTAAAGAAACAAGACCTAAAGTTTTATAACTTAAATGTTACGATAATACAAGAAAAATGTATCATCTCAAATTTCTATACGTTTTTTTTTTTAATTTTAACTCGTTTCGACCTTTCAACAAGTGCATCTTCAGATCATTTAAACACAGGTCCATTTACACAAGCAATGAAAGCAGTTTTATTACTTCAACGTAATAGTACACAAATAATTTAAGTAAATAAAGTTTACGCTCTCAAATTTATTTATCAATTTCTTCACGTTTACCCGTTTCTAACTTTTCATAACAAGTTCATCTTCAGATAATTTAAACCAAAGTGTATTTAAACTAGCAACACCTATAGTTTTATTGCTGAACCATGGGAAAATACAAATAATAGAAATAAATGTTGTCCCCTTTAATTAGTTAATTAATTTTTCATTTTTACCTGTTTCGATTTTTTTATGAAACGTCCGTCTTCAGATAATTCAAACAGGAACATTTTTCAATTACAAACTTGCTTATAAACTGCACTTTATAAATTCAGTAATAACTTCCGATTTACCTGAAGTCTTATTATCAGTATCATTTTCGCAATTAACAGATTTTCATGCGTTTATTGGTCGTTTTTAAGAAATCTGAGTTTGTGATTGGTCAAAAATATAAATTTGGAGAGGGAATTAAATATTTTGGTCTTGATAATGTTTTGACGAATTTCGGCGACCAGTAGCGTTACTTTAATATAGATTAAACCACACCCCTGACGCACCACTCTGACAGTACTTGTAAAAGTTGACATAACATACGTTTAATTCGACAGGTAGGTTAGGTGAAGGAAATTTTCTGACAAAATATAACTCGTGCATTGCAAATAATCTATAATTTGTGAAAAATCTTCACTCATGGCAGTTGAATCAGAAAAAATCACTCGTGCACTCGTGTTTTTTTCAGCTCAACTTGCATTCGGGCATATTTACCAAAAATTATCGATTATTTCCAATGCACTTGTTATATTACTACTGATTATTTCTCAACCATGTTTAGGCTCAGTTCTTTAAACTTATGTTTATAAAACTGGCTTAGCTTAAAGCTTAAACTTTATTTTAAATAAGCTTTTAACATTGATCAAATCCATTCTACATTTAACTTTGCTTGATTTAATTTGTAAAATGCAAGGAACGGTACAGCGCCCTTTTAAATAAACAAAACAAACACTAAACTAGAAATATTTTAAACTCAATTTCTTAAAATATACCTAACAGCTTAACACAAACTTAAAATTTCGTACCCACCAAGTTAAATATGGTAAACGACGATTTAAAATGAAAAAAAAACAACATTTGCTCTGTTTAACGTGTTAAACTGTTGTGAGTGCAGAATAAACAAGCCTATAAATGTAAAGAAAGAGTCGGCAAATACGGCTAGACGTTGCTAAATGAATGCACTCGATTACACAGACTGTATAACTCATTTAAACCAACAGATATTTCAAAAAGAGTTAAGAGTTTCGAAGTATCTATGTTAAGTAGGTGAAATAATCTTTTTTAAAGGGCTATTTGAAGATTTTTTAAAATACTCATTGGCACTATACACTAACGACTGACTGAATCACCAAATTTTTAAAACATTTCGTTCATAGTACTTTATGAGAAGTTGCGAATTTCTTAAGCAACATAAAATGACTACATTCAGGTGTTTACATATTGTATCTACTAAAAAAATCCATCAAGAAATTGAAAGCCAAGTACCATCCTTCAAACTGTACGTTACTTAACGTTTTCTACAAGGACTACCACACGCCATTAATTACTGTAACATTCAAAATTAAAAACATGACACATTGCACTTCCAATTTTAGAAATTTTTAATATAGAATCATAATTAATTTTTCTAAAAATAAACGACCTTTCACCGACACAAATTTATCGACAAAACTAACACGCAAAAATTGGGAAACAATTAAACCAAGAAGGAAATGACGTGTGATGATAACGAGGTACAAAATTATGAAGAAAAAAAGGTTTTAAAACCTTGTGCGGTTACCCTTGCCAGAAACCCATTGTAATCATTAATTTAACGTTCCATTAAATATTAATTTTATTACGGAGTTACAAATGCAGGTGCAGAGTTTCATTATTTATTGCACTCGTGCTGATTGCCTTCGAAATGGCTAAAAATAATTCTTGTCGCCATTTCCAAGGGTACATGGATCTTTAAAAAAACTGGCAAAAAACGGAATTAATATGAAAGATAAATGAACTACACTACAAATAAATAAACTGCAATACAATGCCTATAAAAACTCTATCTAAGGTTAATCGCAACAAACTAAAGAAGCCTTTTTTTTAAAAAAACTTCCTTGTTGAATGGACTGGAATATAAAAACCTTTGCCTTGTGGTGTGAGAAATAAGTTAAACAAACATTTTCGCGATGCAACGCTTGTAAACTAACTCTTGGTTTAAGCAAAACAGTTTTACCTTCAGGTTACTAATATTTTTATTGCAATTTCGATAGAATTACTAAAAAATCAAGCTTATTTACAATTCTTTAATACTCACGAAAAAAAAGAAAAAAAAATTCCTATTTTAATAGTCCTTTCATGTCTGCTACGCCAAAACAATGGAAAAAATGCTCCTCTCTTAAAGCATTTTATGCAAAATTTTAACAGATATTTTTTGTTTAAGACACTTAATTGCTTAATTATTATTAATTAGTCTCACTTAGAACAACTTTTTAAGAATTTACGATTATCTGTACATATTTGTTTAGCAACTTTCGCATAGGTATGTGCTTTCTATTGCAACATAACAGTTCGAACTGTAATACTATCAAAAGAGACACATATTTTTACGCGTTTGTATGTTTTAAATAAGTGTAAAAGTTTCACAATTTAGAAAATCTGAATAAAAAATTAGCAAAAGTCGAGAAAAATAGACAACACTTCAAATACATTACTCGATGAATCTGATGCCCCACTGAGGATCTTTAGGGGAACGTAAAAAAGAAATTACACCAACTTTTCAAGCCCAAAAATTAACATAACTCTCGGAAAATTTGAAAAAGTATGGTCGACGCTCCTGTTAAAGGATTCCAAAACTTAATTAATTCAGTAACTTTAAAATGTAACAACATAATCGAAACAGGAATTGGAAAAAAATAATATGATCGTTCAACAAAGAACAAAGGGCATAACATCACTTTAAATGGGCTTACGTTGGAACAGGTAGAAAGCTTTAAATATTTAGGAGTGATCATAGAGAAAAATGGAGGAATGGACAAGGAAATAAGCGAAAGGACAGGAAATGTGGAAAGAAGATTTTAACAGTTTAAGAACAATTTTTTTGGAAATAGAAAAGTCCCAAAACAAACAAAAGTGGAAGTGGTCAAAAAGGTAGTAACTCCGGAACTTTTCTACGGAAGTGAAACATGGACACTCACAAATAAAAATAGTAGCCGAGTGAGTGCAGCTGAAATGAGATTTCTAAGGAAAATCCAAGGAAAAACCCAAAAAGATCGAATCAGTAACAAAACATATAGAGAACCATTAAAGATAAAATTAATTGAAACAAAAACACATTTATAGGATGAAAGAAGAAAGGTTAACCAGAAGAGCATATGAAGCAAGATCACAGGGAAAAAACAAAAGAGGTAGCCTGAGAAAAACCTGGCAAGACGAAGTTCAAAAAGCAGCAGCGGATAGAAACATCAAATGGAAAGACATAAAAAAGCTAGCACAAGACAGAAAAACATGAAAAAAAGTCAGCACAACACAACTCGACAGTCCTGCACCTAACAGTAGAAGGACTAAAGACTAAATAAAAAATAAAATGTAGTCAATAAAGAACTGACAATAAATTAATGCCATTAAATTAAAACAAAGTACCTTTTAAAACTTTGTATCTATTTCACTGTTAATAAATGTAATAAACAATTTTTTGCACTTATATTTAGCATACAATATGCACATTAAAATATCATGTTATTTATTGTTTTAATGTTTATTCGGTAAGTTAAATTCTTGATTAGAACTGAACCACAATTAATACAATAGGAATTATCATATCTTTAGATTAAAATATTAAAAATCTCTTATATCACCTATTAATGTGCAAACCACTGTATATCATTTATTACTGAGGGATTTTGGGTTTTGTATGGAAGCTGTAGTAAGGATATTTGGATTAAATGAGAATTAAAATATCCAAATAGTCTGCTAAATTCATAATTGCAATACTTGAAGAAAGATAAATTGGTAATTGAATAACAATGGTCTCGCTGCAAAGCCCTGAGGCACCCCTATTAAAAAATAACTCAAGACAGATTGCAAGAAAAGGAAATAAGAGGCCTCGTGTTCTGTTTTTACTTAAAAATGTAATGACAAGTTACCAAAATTATGCAACTTGACATTCAATAAGGAAGAGTGCATGAAAATCAAGTGTAATTATTAAGACAGCGCTACCAAGATATAAATTGATAAGATACGACACCAAATCAAAAAAAATGTAATCCTTATCTAAGAATTTAGACGCCGATCTCTAAACTTGTTGCATGAAACACGTAAGCAACTCGTAAAATGTCACAAATGGTCACAAAATGCCTGCTTTTGTCACTTTAAAAAGAAAAGAAAACGTACAACATACAGCTAGCCACAACCATCTGATAGCCAATGCAAGAGTTTCCGGCATAACTGCATTGCAAAATTTAAAAACCAAACACACAAGAACTTTCCTAATACAGCTCGGACTGTCCCTTTACAAGAAAACGGCGCAATATTTACTCAAGTGACAACGAAACTGGCTTGACTCGTGTCGTGTGGGTAAAATTATGGTCGAGTATTATGCAACTCTATACATAATTATTTCGCATTTGTGCCTACGCACAGTAGCAAGTCAATAACCGGTATGTTTATCAATAAACGCGGACTTACAGATAATTATTATGTACTGGGAAGATAAATACGTACGGCTTGGTCATTTCATAACAGAATATAGTCACAAACTTGCTTTATCGTAGAAATTAAATTAAATTAAATTAAATTAGGCTTTGCTAATAACACTGATTGACGCAATTTTTATGACGAAATGTAATTTATATCATTCCATTTTGCTCATCGGTTTCATGGCTTATGACAAAAATAAAAATAAAATGTCGACTTCATCCACAATGTTCCAAAAATTTTTAAACCTTGTTCTTTATTTACCCATTCACAGTTAAAATTCTACTATATTTTGTGTCAATTTATCTTAAATTTCGTATTAATATGACCCTCTTTGTTGCTTTTTGTAATTTGAACAAAGTGGCGTGTTATTTTCTAAAAGAATAACACCAAACATTGATTATTTGTAAATGATAAAGAACGCAGAGAAATTCTATCGATATTACTAGTATTAAAGACATTATGTATGTTATCTAATAACTTAAGCAATTTACTTAGACTCTTCATGAAAACGTGATAATTATTATTATTAGCTACTTTGAATCTATAATACGACAAATTCTGAAAAGCCTAAAAATATTATTTTTCGTCTTTTGGCTGTAAGTTTTTACTTATGAAAATTTTAAGTTAATTAGAAACTTTTCTTTGGCAACTTCATGTAATATTTATCTCGAAACCATGAGCAAAGCTTCGTTCCTCAAGTGTTATGTTTGTATAACTGTCTCAACTTATATTTTATTTTTAAATGAACTTCCAAAGTTCAACAAATTCAATCTACTTACATCTAACTTTGTTTGATTTAACTTGTAACGTGCTAGGAACTGTAAAGCTAACTTTCAAATCAATAGACGTACACCAAATTAGAATCATTTTTAAGTACAGTTGTTGAAATATATCGCTCGAATCACAACGAATATTAAAATTTCATGTGCACTACGTTAAAAATAAGAAGCAACACTTGAAAATAAGCAAATAATAAATTTTGTACCTTTTAATCGAACTGGTTCTTGCAAAGTATACAGGATTATTACATTTCACGTTTCAACGTGGAAATCTTGTTTACCTGCAACGATTTTCATGATTTTCGCTATAACTTTTTTACTTTTAAAAAGATTTTACTGGCACTTGTTTTGTTGCCATATCAACTTTCTTATTTCTTAAAAAAAATCATATTTCAGTTTCGCATGGTTGGCCAAGGCTTTGTTTTGTGACATCAAAATACATCATTTAATAATGTTTTTTTGCATTAATGAAGAAAATACTATGAAAAACGGATTTTACCCAATCAAAATCGCCTTAAGAAGGTATAAAACGTGGTTGCTTTGATGAAATAAATTGCCCAAGTTATAATTTCTTTAAACCAAGTGTCATAATGGTTTTTTCTATAGAAATACAAAATATTACGATTCACATTAGTTTAATTTGTAACGCAAATGTTAAAAATGCAGACGAAGCTCATTTACAAAGTTCTGCCTGAAAAAAAAACCACCGAATATAACATATTTCTTAGGTCAAAAATACAAAGGCCTTAGCGTATTCAACATGCAGTCAAAAATATGAGAAAACTGCACAAAAAAGATAAATTTGTTTGTGTGTTAGTTTGCACTTTTAACTCAAGTTTTGGTGTAATTTCATGTAATATGTTGTATTTAAAATATTAAATGTAGTAAAAACTTTGCAGCACTCGATCTTGGTAGATGTTTTAACATGGGACAAACACTACACAGTTTTTTTTTGAGCTTTCAATCAGCAGTCGAATTAATATTGCTTCATTATAACTCGAAAGTGTTTTAACGTTGTAATAGTTTTTTTTCAAGTATCGATATATCGAAATATCGACATCAAAATTATATCGATATTTATCGATATATCGCCCACCCCTATTGATCACCAGCAGCAAGATCTAACTTAAAATCGTTTTGCATTCGTCAACAAAAGACGAGTTACATCGCAACAAGATAAGGCAAGACCCCATGATGTATAAAAGTTACTCAAAAAAAAAAGGTGTTAGCTGGTGACTCTTCCCACATCTGCTATACTCCTCAAATGTTGCTCAACAATTAAAATCTTTGAAACTGTAAACTCTGAGGAGAATTTTTTTAGACCATGAACGTAGCTTCAAATTCCTTAAGTCAAAAACTACCTTGCTTTATACGTAAGGCATACAAAATTAACAGGAAGGAACAGAAAAATTGTGGATGATAATGGAGACCACACATTAGAAAGAAAGGTTTTTTTGCACGAAAATGAATATACTTGTGAGTACTTTTCATGCTTATATCTATTTTTAGATGCTTTAAAAATCTTCAGGAGTTCTTACACACCAAAAAGCCTTAAGCAACACACATCCACACAAATCAATTCCGCAAAATCAGAATCTACCTAACAATGGACACGAGGAAACAGCACACCATGTCATCACCATCAATTCAAACTTGTCTCAGAGGCGAATTCAACAGACTCAATTTCAAGTGCAACTCCATCGACAAGGTATCTTTAAAATCGTTGCTGTGGGGCTTGTGACCCTCTCCTCCTAGAGTTAGCTCATAATTTGCCTGATCCGTACGTAGCCTGGGTCACGACTCGATGAAGAATAATTATCGCTACCAACCAAAGGTATATTCCCGATCGATTTAAGATAATTACAGCGATTGTTTATGTTTAATAAATACAAAGAAAGTCCATCACAAGCTAGATGAGATACATTAATCATCCAGCAAGCCACGGAAGATATTAAACAATCTTTTACATTGCAATTAAAGTAGGTACGCGGAGCTAAGATTGGAGATTATGGGCGCAATTTTCTTAATTTTTTACTCATAAGCCACATGTTTTACTTAGTTTAAGTTTAAGTTGTGCTAGAAATCTCGTTAAGTAATGTATGTGTCTTCGGGTTAAACTTAGAAATGCCCATATATCAAGAAATTAAACAATAATAAATTAAACTGTTTCGTACAAATGCAGATATGGTAAGCACGTATAGATTTACAACTTTTAAGATTGCTTTATCACACAGATAAGACAGTTGAAAGAAACGAAGCGGAGAGAAAGTGCTGCATTTTGTATGATGTGGTTTTACTACTGAATGTAGGATCACTTCACGGCGTTTTTAAGGTGTAATAGTCAAAAATCGTCACAAAAAAGTCGTTATTATGCATTAGAGTTAATAATTCAAACAACAAAATGGATTTAGAGCGAAGCGGTTAGAGCATTTTTTGATTTTTTAATTATTAACACTCGAAATATTCTGGGCCAAAATATTAGAAAAACTTTAAAACAATTATCAAGTATTCTATAAAAACTGATTCATTACAACTTTTTGTGAGCTTCTGTAACCCAAATTTACTTACAACCATGTAAATATTTATTTTTTAATGGCGCTAAGGAAATTAGTAACCAGTGCATATGCACCAAATAAACAGAACGGGCAATGAAATACTTGAAGAGGTATCGAGTGCTGAAAATTACGTTTAACAACTGGGCACCATCTTCAGGAAATAACCATAGATATCCAAACAAAAGAATATACATCATAATTTGAAGAATGGCAGAATATTGAAAGCCAAATAAATCTTGGACTGAAAAAAATACATCGAAAAAAAAACAAAATCTTGTAAACCAAAACTACAACATGTTTAAATAATAGATACTATATTGACAATATAATTCAGCTGATTATCATTTAACTTGCAACATAAATTTCCTCAAAAAACAATATATATATATATAAATTTTTACGAATTATTACTTTTAAAAGTACTTGACCAGTTTTAATCTCGTCTTTTAGTTAAAGACAATCTTAGTTATTTATCTAATAAAGATAAATCAATAAGATTTCTGCTGATGAAAAGACAAAACAGATTTAAAACTGGCCCAGCATTATTACAAGAGATTCTTCATGAAAAAATTGTGATTTTTAATTTCACTCGTTTACATCAATAAAGCAATCACTTAAATAATTCAAGCATTCTTCAACACATCATGGAAAACCGAAAAATCGATAAATACGATTGCTAATGATGAAAATACAAGTCTTGAAACTGTCTAGCAGTTAATTCTTCAAGAGATTCTTTAAAAAAATATGTTATTATTAATCAAACTTATTTGGATCAATAAATGAATCACCTAAAATATTCAAGCATTCTTCAACACTCTTCGACACTGCTCAGGATCATGGAAAACCAAAAAAATTTATTCATTTACTCTTCTAGACAAGATTTTTCAGTTTCTCCAAAGAAATTATTGACTTGGACTATACTACTCTGCCAAAACTCTCAAAATACCAAAAAACTGTTGGAGGAAGCAAACTTCCTTTTGATTTTTTCATGTTACAAAACCATATTTTGGTAAAAAGCAATTAAAACCCCACGAAAACTTCTTTCTGAAACAGTTTGATTCAATCTTTAGAATTCTAAACAGAACTAGAAAAATCTGTTCGCTCTTTTTTCTATTAACATTTGACTGGGTTTCTTAATGGAAATAATCGACTTTCCTAACTATGGAATAATACGAACAGCTGAGAATCTGCGTAGGACATGCACCAACCTACTTGGATCAATACACTGCTGGGGACGTGCTCCAACTGAATGGATATTTTAATGGATTTACAATCACGTCCCTTTTGACATTCATACAAATCTTGCTACATGGTGACGACTCTAGTCGCATTTAATTTATTTCAATGGTGAAATGGGGTCTATTGCTGATCAGTGCATATTTTAAAAATTCTAAAAACTTTACAGGTAGTTTTCAATCACTTAAAAAATACCTTTTTGGCTTCCAACGCCGTTTAAGGACCCCCAACATGTAGTACAGCAGGAGAAATGCAAAAAACGTAAATATAGTCACAACGATTAATTTTTCACTTGCACTACACAAAGATGGTTTATGAATGCACTAAGTTTATTTTAGGGGCATTTTTAATGTCACTGATTTGCATTAAAAACCATGTTATCACCAAAATAGAGTGACAACGTACGTCAGATATTGACTATCACTGCCTTATTTATATTATGAAATGTCTGAGATGCTCATGGCAAGAATTATTTATATAACATGGCTTATCGGCAAAAAAACTAAACATCGGACATAAACGCAGCACACCACAAGAACTCCATGCAGCCGAACTCCCAACTGAACGTATATTCTACCGCCTGCCTAGACCAGCTTTTTGCGCTAGCAGCTGAGTGTGCCTGATACCCAAAATAAACAAGAGGTCGACTGTACCCATGTGACCAATCTTTACAACCTAATTGGCTAATGATAACAATACGCGCGCATGCTCGAGCGCTTACATAACCTCACTATATCATGTTTACAACCCCTTTAAACCAAGTTCTTGCTGTTTAGCATCGACTAAATTAGTTTAATTACGATACTTGCCCCTCAATCATAACAAAAAACAAAATAATGAGCCGTTATTTACTAAATGTAGCTTATATCGGTACTTCATTTAGGTAAAATTGTACTTAATATTACTAAAACTTGTCTGAACTTCATTAATTTTATCAACAGAGGTGCCCAAAGGATGGTTTCTGCAAAAATTGGTAGACCGGATGACCCATCAACAATACAGGGTCAAATTGAAATGGGTTTAAAATGTTTGCAGCCACGATTTGAACCAGTTGTTTACGTTTCAAGCCGGTAAATACATCATTAGACTAAAACGATTGATAGCGTTACAGTAAAATGATTCTAGAACCGATTCTGGTGTCCATGCTTTTAATTCCACAATGCACGTAGATTTAGAGAAACCGAATGGAAGCCCGTACGACCCTGGTAAAATTACAGCTTTGCTTAACAAGTTTTTCTCGAAAAATCAAGTGCCCATAAGAATACTTAAAACACGAGTTGTTCCGTATAGTTTTAACTGCCGACATCATGCTGTTTCTCGAACCTATTTATACAGGATAGGTGTAGTTAATACAATTCAAAAAAACACTTCACTTTTAGAGTATATACCAATAGAAGAATATGACAGGTGCTTGTTCATGGGGTAAGTTTTGTAATAATGGGTGTAAAATGTGTTCAATTTTGTCAATTACAGATCTGATACCTTTAGTTTTGAGCGAGTCCAAGAGGCATGCAAATTATTTCTAGGCCTGCATGATTTTCGCACCTTTATGCATAGATCAACAAAAAATCCTGACAAAGTGACCAGAAGAACAGTTGAAAATTTAGAAATAAGAAAAGGCAAATCACTTTGTTATATTCCATATAGTTGGCCTTCTTGCATAACATCTGACATATCACAGTACACATTTTATGATATTATTTTCAAGTCCAGTGGTTTTCTGCATAAACAGGTAAATGTAACTTTAAATGTGGAATAATTAATATAGCTTTACTAGACCATTTCTACTGTCAATTATTCAAATTTCGTAGAGGTTATAAGTTTTTCCTGTAGTTACCGATAGATGACAGAAGCTGTCAATGATCGTACATGTCTGAAGTTGGTCACAAGATCTTGTAACGTAACAACTTCCTTTAGCTGGTCTGATTTGGTGGTGTAATCAGTTGCTTGCGAAGTAAACGGTCTGTTGTTAATTGTCATTTAGTGAAAAAAACTATTTTAAGTGAGTTGCTGTAATCTTTAAAAACGTAAATATTCTTTTATGTTTATTTTGCATTTGCCCCCTCGAAATTATTTGGTAAACTGAATTGCACACGTTTCTTAACCTCAAAAGGTACCGGTTGTGTTGTTGGACTTGGAGGGAAACGTTCCAACATGGCTTCCTTATCTTCCGCGCAGTAATTTTTAACTGATTAAAGGTACTGAATAATTTTTAGTATTATAGCATTTCTTATTTTGTATAGGTGCGGCGTACAGTGGCCAGTTTGATAGCAGTCGGGAAAGGTATAATCACAACTAGCGATATAAAATTAATGCTTGAAATTCCATCTCATCAGTCGTGGGATCCCAGAGTTAAAACAGTACCAGCACGAGGCTTATATCTCTGCGAAGTGTCATATTTGCAGAGCGATTTAGAAACTTTCAAAGATTCGTTGGGCTATCAGTAGCTATAATTTTATTTCACTATGGTAGGTTCACGTGTTTATGTAGGTGGTCTGCCATACGGGACTTCCGAGAGGGACCTAGAGCGTTTCTTCAGAGGCTATGGGCGCATGCGCGATGTTCTTATTAAAAATGGCTACGGGTTTGTTGAATTTGATGATTACCGCGATGCGGACGATGCAGTGTATGAATTAAATGGTAAAAAACTTTTAGGGGAGCGTGTGACGGTTGAACGGGCACGTGGGACACCCCGAGGGCGCGACCAGTGGTCCAGCCGTAACGATCACCGCTCCCATGAACGATATGGCCCCCCAACTCGTACAAACCATCGCCTTGTTGTGGAAAACTTGTCCTCTCGAATCAGCTGGCAAGACCTGAAAGACTACATGAGACAAGCCGGGGAAGTTACGTACGCAGATGCCCATAAACAGCACCGAAACGAAGGCGTGGTCGAGTTCGCCACGCTCTCTGACATGAAAAATGCTATCGAAAAATTAGATGACACTGAACTTAACGGACGTCGCATTCGTTTAGTCGAAGACAAAAGTGGTGGTCGCCGCAAACGTTCGTCATCTAGCAGAAGTCGTTCGCGCAGCAGGTCCAGACAGTCTCGTTCTCGCAGCCGATCTAAGCACAGCTCACGCTCTAGAAGCCCTTCAGCCAAATCCAAGTCACGATCACCACACAAAGAGAAGCACAGCAAATCTCGCTCGCGTTCCCACTCACGCAAAAACTCTGTGGATCGATCGCGTTCCAATTCAAGAAAGAAGTCCGTCGACCGTTCCAAATCCCGTTCTCGATCCCCATTCGAATCGAAACGATCACCATCTCGTGAACAGTCCAAGGAAAGATCACGTTCAAGATCGCGTTCCGCCAGCAAAAATAGAAGCAAGTCCAGGAGTCGATCCAATTCGCCAGATAATTAAACAAAATCCTTGTTTTATATTGAAAGTTACTTTAAGTTTATATTTAGCAAACCAATTCGTTTTATATATTTAAGTTACACATATGTTCACGTAGTTGTATGAAGTTAGGATGTTCTTATTAAAATATGTTATGCCACCAAAAAAATTTTATTTGTGTTGCACAAGATTATGAAAACAAACGAAAGTTACAGATAACTTAAAAAATTATAAAAATGAGTTTATTGCAACAGTTACGTGATAAAAAAAAGTTGTTAAAAGAAACTGAGACTATCGTAACATGTGCTGATGGACGTCGCTTTCTTGAAAATGGAGAAACGAGCAAAGAAATTGCGCAACAAAAGTTCGGATTCGTTGTTGATAATAAACCCGACAAAATTCCTGGCAAAATAACTGAAAATATATTTCTGGGATCACAAGATTGCTGTGAATTAGATGTTCTAGTGAATTATAACATTAAAAATGTGTTGAGCATTGGCGTGGAGCCTCCGTGCACGTTTCCAAACATTACCTACAAGTTTGTGCAGTGTTTAGATTTACCAGAAACGAATTTAGTTGAAATTTTATTAACCCATTGTATACCATTTATAAAACAAACGACTGAAAACAATTGCAACATTTTAATACACTGCAATGCAGGTGTTTCAAGGTCTCCTGCAGTTGTTATTGGTTTTTTAATTATAGTCAATAAGTTAACTTACGACCAAGCTTACACGATTGTAAAAGATGCTAGGGACTGTATAAAACCTAATGCAGGTTTTCAACTACAATTAAATCAAATTAACAGTTGAAATTTTATGATCATGATTTTGTATCGAGAAAATGCTTTAAGATAAAAATTATTAACCAATGTTAAATTTTATTTGTAACGTTCCCAGTTTATTTTATGTATTTACGATAAGACTTTCATTATTCCAGTAGTTGTTAAACAACTTACAAATTGTTTTGTGGATTTTAAGTTCTGTAGTCACATGTATTGTTTTTGCAAATAAATTTTTAATGAACAATTATGCCTCTATTTTTTAAACAGCAATAAAAATTAACCGTTCAAGTACACTGCAGAGTTTATAAACTTTGGATTTGTCATGCACACAACAGTTGATGTTAATAAATTAACGAGAGCAGATTAAAACATTGTCTAGAAGAAAAAAAAAAGAATATTCAAACAAGAACTTTAAATCAATATTTAATTTATAACAACAATAAAATATATGAATATAAAGTAATGGAATGTATAGTCAGATAAACAAAATAATACAATATAACATAATAGTTAAATATTAAAAAAATATACAAAATTCTATTAAGTACAAACTTACTGTAAAAGTTTATATTATAAAACGTAAGTTGTTAATAATTCTACGTAATTAGCCTGCTATTTACTTAAATACTGCAATTACGTACCATTATTAACAACTACGACAAAACTAGATAAAAGTTTATGAGAAAAATAAGTAACTGCCATTTTTACAAAACATCAGTCGTTTTTCAAGTTTCAATAAGTATAAAAGACTAATGTACAGCTGCTCTATCATTTTTTGCTACATTAAAATATAACAATTGAACGCTAACGTTCATGTTTTGTTTGTAAAACTGTATAAAATGTTTTTAAAAACACACAAATTTAAGTAAATAATCTTTTTTTATTCATTCCACAAAAGCAGTCTGATTTTTATTGCTTCGTTCTGAGTATTGCGAAATATTTATTACTGTCAACGTACTTAAGTACGATTCATACAAAATTGTTGTACAAAAAAATAGCTTAACCTTTAATTATTATAATTAAAGGCATTGACTATAGTAATCTGCTGAATTTTTTGTATACACAATTATGACTCAAGATAAACTTAAATCAAAATAAGTTCAGGATTATAAAATAGGTAATTAACTCATTACTGGAAAAAAAATATCAATAATTTAAAAATTTCAATCTCGTAAGGTACAAGAATTTTGGTGGTCACATTTGTGAGCCTCGGTGTTTTAAAAAATCTAATAATTATCAAATCACATCAATAAATGTTGGAATATGAACCGAACATTTTACTTATAAGAAATCAGTTTAAAAAGCAATTAAAATTGTTAGCACAAACTAAATCAGTTTGGAAACAAAAGCAAAGCGGAAATAAACAAGCAAAGCGGAAAGAAACAAAAGCAAAGCGGAGAGAAACAATAGCAAAGCTAAAAGAAACAAAAGCAAAGCAAAGAGAAACAATAGCAAAGCTAAAAGAAACAAAAGCTAAGCCGAAAGCATCTAAAAGCAAAATCATCAATTACCTGGTAAGCCCAAGTTCAAGAATCTAAAAAATTGGAAAAAAGAAACTAAGATTATGCAGATTAAGCAATGACAAATAGCAAAAGCTCAACACCGCAAAAAAATGCATTCCGTTTTTCAAAATTCGTCAGTACAAGCAAAGTTATCAGTTAAACATGCAAACACTATCTAAAAGCAATAAAACATATTTTTTGTTAGCAATATAAATAAAATGTCCAGCCATAAAAATACCGGCAAAAATTTTAATTACCGAAAATTTTCTTGAACAAAATAATTACTTTAGGACCTAAAAACTTTTTATTTCCTGGACAAACTGGCCACAAGTAAGAGCTCAAAAACGGTACTGACCTGGCCAGCCCAAAATTTGTCGTTTACTCGCGATTAAGCAATTCTTCCAACGTTCAAACACCACAAAAATAAATATTAAGTACATCCCGAGACAAAATGTGAATAAAACAATAAATTTATAACCTAGTCTAAATATGTGATGAATAAGAATATATAGAGTGCATAGCGAGCCTGTAAAAATTCCTTAATGCACAGATTTTTAAATATTTTTGAATGCCAAAACTTTCACTGTTAACTTTTTTCTTGATTTACTTCGGTAAAAGCATTAAGCAGGTTCGCGACGGACGCTGCAAGAAACAGTAACGTCTTTTTGTTAAATAAAGTCCACAGCCTGCTGGAATATTTAAGTTCAGTGTAAAAGCTACTCTTGCAGAAATTTTTAAACGCTTCCATTCAAGGACTCTGTGTGTAGTTTTCGATTCAATTAATTACAGCTTTAGACCAGTGTTTCTCAAACTTTTTTCATTGAGGAGCCCTTCCAGATTAAAAGCTTACAGAGGGCCCCAATCGATTATTTTTTTAGACAATTTTTGTTTTCTTAGCCTGGCAAAAAAAATTTGATGATTTTCGAACGTTACAAAAAGGCTCGGGGAACCCCCAGGGCTCCGCGGACCACACTTTGAGAAACACTGCTCTAGATGTTTTAAAATAAAAGTTCAGTTCCGGTTCATTCTGGTTTCGGTTCAGCTCTGAGTCCCAGTTTTCGTAAATTAAAGACTCTTAACTGTATTCAGTTTTCGATTTAGTTAATTACAGCTTTAGATCAGTGTTTCTCAAACTTTTTTCTTTAAGGATCCAAATTAAACACTTACAGAGAATCCCAATTAATTGTTTTTTAGACAATTTTTGTTTTCTTAGTCTGGGAAATAAATTTAGATGATTTTCGAACGTAAAGAAAAGGCTCGGGGAACCCCCCGGGCTCCACGGATCACACTTTGAGAAACACTGCTCTAGTCTAGATGTTTTAAAATAAAAGTTTAGTTCCGGTTCATTCTGGTTTTGGTTCAGCTCTGAGTCCCAGTTTTCGTAAATTAAAGACTCTTAACTGTATATAGTTTTCGATTCAGTTAATTACAGCTTTAGATCCGTGTTTCTTAAACTTTTTTCTTTGAGGAGCCCTTCCAAAATTAAAAGCTTATGGAGGACCCCAATCACTTGTTTTTTTAGACAATTTTTGTTTTCTTAGTGTGGCAAATAAATTTGGATGATTTTCGAACATTATGAAAAGGCTCGGGGAACCCCCAGAGCCCCGCGGACCACCCTTTGAGAAACACGGCTCCAGATGTTTTAATATAAAAGTTTAGTTTCGATTCATTCCGGTTTTGGTTCAGCTCAGAGTCCCCGATTTTGTAAATTAAAGACAAGACCATTAAAAACTGCCGAAAATTACTGCCGTTTACATTTATAAATTAAATAATGACTTTTAAAATCAAACTCTAAAAATAAATTACCTTCCCGTTTTAAGCGTTTCATGTTTCAAAGAGCCGTCCGACTAGCACCCATGCCTCTGGCGGGAAGCGAATTGCTTTTCGCTGGTAGTTCCTTCGCGTGTGAATGCGCCACGACGATGCTGAGGCACTGGACCCACTCTTCAGCGTTTTTGCCGTCCTTGGGCTTCAAAATGAGCGACTGATTCCCGGTGAATATTTCGAAAGCTTTGGGGATGTTTCTGGCACCTCGTGACACTTTAACGGACCTTATTTGGTTGACGTCTATGCTCTCTCCGCCGCTCTGGAAGCGGAAAAAGTTATGCCGATGTGTTTTTTTTTTTTCGATGGTTGATACTTACAGAGCCACGACACGACAAATGCGCACCAGATAACGTGAAATATCTAGTTCGCCACCTCCTAAACAATTTCCACTTTCCTTTTTTCTCTTTTAATTGCCCTTCTATCACAGGTTGAGTATCTCCTGAAACAAAAACAAAAAAATAATTCTTCATACCTACTGTTTCGAACCCTGAGGATTTTCTTCTTTAATAAATTACCTCTTAAAAATCCAACGGCCCTCTCAGGATGTGTACAAAGAAAACATCCCCACTGATATTTAGCAGCACCTTCAAGTTGTTCCGTAGAACCATTAACGTTTCCGCTGCAAAGCTGGAAGACATCGAAGAAACCGGACTGTCTGAGTTCGTTCAATAACGCTTCTTGGTCCTTTGGACAGGGAAAAGCGCTCGTCACGAGCGTCAGGAACGTTTTGTTTTCACATTTCAACATATCCCAACAATGTTTAAGACTCGTTACGCTTGTATCTCTTGAACTTAAGGCGTGAGAAGACCTTGCCTAAAAAAAAACTTAAGTCAAGGCACTCCAAAAAATGCACACGAGCTCCTGCATTCATATTCATACATAGATCTAACACTGACAGTCAATTGTTTTCGGGAAATTTCTTTCAATTGTTTGAAGTTCAGTCAATTGTTTCCAGAATTTTCTTTCAATTGTTTGAGGTTTAATTTATATTCATGCAAGTTACAGTAAGCTATGGAAGAGGTTAAATTGCAGTCAATTATTTCAGAAACTTTTTTAATTGTATGTAGTTCGGTCAATTGTTTGAGGTTTAATTTATATCCATGCAAGTTATAGTAAGCTATGAGAAGAGGTTACATTGACAGTCAATTGTTTCAGATTTTTTTTTCAATCGTTTGTAGCTCAGTCAATTGTTTCCAGAATTTTCTTTCAATTGTTTGTAGTTAAATTTATATTCATGCAAATTATAGTAAGCTATGGGCAGAGGTTACATTGACAGTCAATTGTTTCAGAATTTTATTTCAATTGTTTGTAGTTAAATTTGGATTCATGCAAATTATAGTAAGCTATGGGAAGAGGTTACTTTGACAGTCAATTGTTTCAGAATTTTGTTTCAATTGTTTGTAGTTAAATTTATATTCATCCAAGTTATAGTAAGCTATGGGAAGAGGTTACATTGACAGTCAGTCAATTGTTTCAAATTTTTTTTTTCAATCGTTTGTAGTTCAGTCAATTGTTTTCAGAATGTTCTTTCAATTCTTTATAGTTAAATTTATACTCATGCAAGTTGTAGTAAACTATGGAAAGAGGTTACACATTGACAGTCAGTCAATTGTTTCAGATTTTTTTTTCAATTGTTTGTAGTTCAGTCAATTTTTCAGAATTTTCTTTCAATTATTTGTAGTTACATTTATGTTCATGCAAGTTATAGTAAGCTATGGGAACAGGTTACATTGACAGTCAATTGTTTCCAGAATTTTTTATCAATTGTTTGTAGTTAAATTTGGATTCATGCAAATTATAGTAAGCTATGGGAAGAAGTTACATTGACAGTCAATTGTTTCAGAATTTTCTTTTAATTGTTTATAGTCTAATTTATATTCATGCAAATTATAGTGCCATGGGAAGAGGTTACATTGACAGTCAATTGTTTCAGATTTTTTTCAATTGTTTGTAGTTCATTCAATTGTTTCCAGAATTTTCTTTCAATTGTTTGTAGTTAAATTTATATTCATGCAAATTATAGTGAGCTATGGGAAGAGGTTACATTGACAGGCAATTGTTTCAAAAAATTGTTTACAATAAACTTAGTACATACTTGTAAAGCTATAAACATCAGGTGAATCCATATTCTGGGATTCCTCGTCCTCATCGTGAAGAACGTACGAGAATACAAACAGTGCTGCCCTCTGGCTTGACACGCGAAATGCAACTTTGCCGACTTTTTATGTCGTTTCTCCTCGATCGTGCATCTGGCCGGCGGAGGTATTTTCGCGGACACCTTGTCCATGTAAGACTTGATTTTATCCAGATGTTTTTCGCAAAAGTGCTGGACTGTATCACGCAGGGGATACGGCTCGAACACGCTGACGCGCGGCGACGTGGCGCTCTGATTTAGAATCGTGACGCTCGTGTTGTTGGCTCTTCGCGTCGTCACGGTGCTGGGTCCGCTAATATTGACAAGCCCTGCAAAAAAATAATTAAAACGATTATTGATTGTTGCAGTTTTAAAAGTTGCCGCAACAAAATAAGTGGAAGCTATCAGAAATGAAACAACTGAATCACACTTAGTACTTTAACTGTCAGTAAAAAACAGTTGCCATGACGGTTATTAGAGATGGTGATTGTTTTTTGTTTAAGAATGAAACTTACCGCTCCCCATGGCTGAAGTAACTGTCCCATTATTCTGGCTATCACCGACCGACACTTGGTGTACTGTACCGGACCCAATAGGTATTGAGTGTGTGACTGCGCTGTTAGAACCGCTTGTAACGTTAGTTAATACTGATACTTGTCCGCCCGATATTGGTCCCGTATAAACAGAGCTAACCGTCACGGAATTATTCGAACTAACACTTGCTCCATGTGATGTTCCAACTTGTACTGGACTTAACTAATAAAAAGGAAACAAATGAATAAACAATCCTTTCAAGAAAAAACAAATTAATGACCAATCGTTTCAAAAAACAAATGCACATCTACACAGCAATTGTTTTTATATGGCTAAACCTTCTACAAAAACAACCACACATTATACACATCAATTGTTTTTTAATATTCAAATATTGTGTATTATGTGCAGTTGTTTTTTTAAAAGGTTTAGTCATATAAAAACAATTGCTGTTTAGATGTGCATTTGTTTTTTAAAAGGATCTTGAGATTTTTTTCTCACCTGATTGCTGTGGTTGGACCCAACGGGCGTTAATAACGTTAGAGGCCCTTGACTATGAGGCCGTGGAATTATCCTTGGGGGAGATATAGTGGTAACGGTGACTCCTCCACTAGAAACCTTGGTGTTTGGAACCCCCCACTTGTTGGTTCCTGTGACTACTACGTTGTTTGCTAAAGGAGGTACAGGTACTACGGATGAAGGTACTGGCACATTTATTTGCTGCGACGAACTAAGACGGGTCATGCTTTTGTGTAAACCACCCACTGAACTACCTGTAAACATAAAATAATAACATTGATAAATTTCTAAATTTTTGCTGATGCCATACTCCAAAACAAATAAAACAAAACTTACAACAATATGCCTATTTAGGAAAATATTAATAGGTGTCTGATTTGATTGAAGTAATGAAAAGTTTTGCACAAACGTTTAGGATAAGCCAACCTTTTTTTCGAATACCTTGCCTTAATATACTAGAGTCGAAGCCTGACACATTCAAATAAGTCATTCAGTTGTTTAATTATTTCAAATGTTTTAATTCAACTGTTTTCATTCAACCACTAATTTACAAGTTAATTTTCTTACCTGCTACATTTAACCTCGTCATACTGCGATGCGTGTTGCTTGTGGCTAAACGTCCGGTGCTTCTCGAATCCACGAGTTTGGGTTTACGTGTGTAACCACCTTGAGGTGCAGGTACTGCAGGTGTTTGGTTGTTGCCGCCCACCTTTACTATGGTAATTCCACCGGATGTAACTTGGTTACTGTTCTGATTTGTTGAACTTATTTGGTTGATTTGATTTGTACTGAAATTATAATATTTACATGGATGAGTTTAATATTTATGAAACTCTGCGGATGTTTCCAAAACGTTTATAAATATTTTGTGAAAACATTTGAAGATCTATACTCGAAACATTTGAAGAACTATACTTGAAACATTTGAAGAACTATACTTGAAACATTTGAAGAAATATACTTGAAACATTTGAAGAACTATACTTGAAACATTTGAAGAAATATACTCGAAACATTTGAAGAACTATACTTGAAACACTTGAAGAAATATACTCGAAACATTTGAAGAACTATACTCGAAACATTTGAAGAACTATACTATACTCGAAACATTTGAAGTACTATACTTGAAACATTTAAAGAAATATACTTGAAATATTTGAAGATCTATACTCGAAACATTTGAAGAAATACTTTCAAAATATAAAGAATTACTAGACCATTTTATTCATGAAAAAAAATGAAAGAATTTTGAACAAAATAAGCATCACTTAAAATTTATTTGCCTCATTCTTGCTTCACATTATGGCAAAGGCATGTTGCAGTTCAAGAAATGCAATAATTTATAACAACATTTTAAGAGTAAAGTACGGTAGAAATTTTACTGTACCTTGTATGGTGCCTTTTTCGAACCCCCGCTAGAACTTTATCAGTAAACAGAACGGGATACGAACTGCACAATAGCGTAGCCTCCCTCAATAACGTACTTTGGGATCCTCGATCGGCCTTCGGTAAATATTCCAACACGAAATTTAATGCATCCTGGGCACGATCCTGAAAATTATCAACAAATTAACATTAACACAAATCCAATTCGTCACGACGAAGTACGTCTACATAACCAAATAAAATTGTTTAACTCACCTTGCTTAATTTACCGACGGCACCAATGACTTGTGCTGCCACACACACAGTGTGGGGATATTTTTGGGCTACCAATTTAAGCGCGTTAACGTGGTCTGCTAACAACGCGGGCTTGTTTTCTGCCATGTTGAGAAAAACTTGTAAAGTAGGTGCCGCCGTATTTGAACTGTTTAGGTATTCACATAATTGTGGTACACTCGCTTCCAAAAGCTAGAAAAACAAAAAATGCACACTAAACAACTGAAGATATAAAACAATTGAAAACATAAAACAATTGAAAACATAAAACAAACGAAAACATAATACAACTGCAATCATAAAACAATTGAAAACACAGTAAAAAGCTAAAAAAACAACAACAAATGCACACTAAACAACTGAAAATACAAAACAATTGAAAACATAAAACAAACGAAAACAATACAACTGAAAACATAAAACAATTGAAAACACAGTGAAAAGCTAAAAAACAAAAAAAAAGCACACTAAACAACTGTAAATATAAAACAATTGAAAACACAAAACAAAGGAAAACATAAAACAACTGAAAACATAAAACAATTGAAAACACAGTGTCATGTAAAAATTCTTATTGGATAAATGTCGTAATTTATTAAAATAGTGTTGTAAAATTAATTTAAAATTATTTACCGTCGGATTATCCTTGGCAATCAAGGAAAACAGATGAAGCAGAGCTAATTTTTCTTGGTTATCACAGTGGGGCAGCAGAGAGACTAATGCCATAGCATGTCCTTGAAGTGGCTCAGGAGAGACCTCATAAATTTGTCCTAATACTCTACATAACGGGTAATTACCTAAAACAAAGCAAAAAATAGTGTTGATGTACAGATAAATTAACCACTGCTCCATCTCTAATAATAAGCAAGATACCCTATCGAATTTAGGCCACCATGTACACACATTTTCAATCATTACACCACATAATAATTTCATGCAATAAAATCAGTCATCACACATGAATAATGATAATTTTTTTCGGGTTCGGGTTTGCTTAATGGGGTTGGTCTCTGATGTAAGTGAAAGTATTAATAGATATTATTCATACCTGATATAATAGAATCCATAATGGGTTGAACATGTGGACTAAGCAGAGAAGCATGTTCTATAGCTGCCAATGATAAGTACGAGGCCATATTCCTGGATAGCTCTTTATTTCCTTTGTGGAGGAATTTAACGGCAACCGGTAAGGCACGTTGCATCACAGATTTTTTACTATAATTCTAAAATACACCAAAACATAAGAATACTACACAAAAACAAATGAAGATCTATTACAATTTAAGAAATGCGATGTGGTCATGATACTTGGAAGAAAAGTGTAAATTGCAATTGTTGATTAAGGAAAATTACAAAGTTTAAAATACAAGTGATTCATAAAAGCATTTTGACTTCAAAAAATAATAAAAATAAATAAAATTTGCCTAAGCCACCACGATCTATGCAAAAACTGCTTAAAAAACAAATGTGTACAATGTTACTTAAAAAAAATCAAAATGAGCTAAACCTTACCAGGAAAATACAAGAAATAATATCACTGGATATTTTTGCGTGTGGAGGATCCTCATCTCGCGATGACAACTGCAAATTGTGGTGCAGACACGATTCTAAAAGATTAACCAGCGCATCGCAGTGTTTTTCAGCACTTCCTGTTTCTCGTATACAAGAAGTGACCCGAGTAACGCATATTTCAACGACACTCTGATCATTATCATTATGTGCGTAGTCAGGTAGTGATGCGATCGCAGTGATTTCGTTTAGCTGCAAAACGAGCGTTAATATCAGCATCGTTGGGAGTTAAAAATCTTAAGATCGACTTACCACTTGTGTCAAGTCATTTACAATTTCGCTGTCAGGCACTGAAAATAAGTCCCCAGCTCTTGATAAGTCTCTGTTTTTTAGTACTTGCATGAACAGCTCGTGCATTTTACGTGAATTCTTTTCTTCGTTCACAGTCATGTTGCAATCACCATAGTTAAAACTGAAAAGTACAAGTTGTTTTTGACGGATTTTTGCATTTACACGTGTTTAATGTTTAACGCAATATATATAAATAAACTACACGTAAGAAGGTAAACACTGATAAAACGTAATCAGTTATCTGTGGTTGTTGATTAATTTATTATCTGCCACATAGATAAACACCTGTTAACTTACCTTGTTTAACAAACTTTCACTTTAGCACGCCGGTTTAATTTGTTTGGAGAACATTACTGGTGTTTGCAGACAGTTCAATCATTAATTATCATTACCTTGCTGTCTATTTTCTTACCGCGAAACTATAAAAAAATTTACATACTTGTGGATAGTTCAATGAACTTCAGGTGAAACAAACGTGTAAACTGTTAAGGTGTTTTACAGGTGGTTGAGCAATTTGCGCATGCTTGCAGCACTCAAGGTATTTTACAGAAGGTGTATTACTCCACAAACCTAAGGTACTCGTAATATCTGTACAGAATTACGTTAAACGAAGGTGAACGCTCGTAGGATTACTTTTTACTTAAATCAGTGAACTGTGACAAATTCCACGAACGATATAATCGAGTTATTCAATTTTATATAAGCAATCAATGCCACTAATTTTGCAACTATCTGTAACAATTACACGTATATTTTGTTACAATAGTTATCTACTTTCAACAATGGGCAACTTACCTAGCTCAAGAATCCATTGTTCCACGTCCAAGTCTTATTGGTTGCATAGTGAACGATTAGCAATTGTTTTAATCGAACTTACAGGGGGGTGGACGAACAGACAGACAGACATTACGCTTAGATTAATTGTTTGAAGCAACCAAAGCTTCAGAAAAAACTCGAATCAATTTTTTCTTGCCAAAAGATAAATTACACATAATACTAACTCGATTAAAGTTTGGAAAAGAAATAAATAAGAAACTGAATGACTCAAATATTTTTATTACTTCAAGATTACTCACTCTTTATTGCAACATTATCATTAGCTGCTATAGTACTTTTAACATTGTCATGTAATAAATTTATGATTATTAGCACACGTTAAACAAGTTGCAATAAATATTTCGCATTTAGGTTTTTTTTTAAATACATAATTATGCTGTAATTTATTTTTATACAAGCTATTGGACCATTGATCTTTCGCACATATTTTTTTGAACAAATCGTCCTGCCTTCAATTCAATATAATTATTTAACTACAAGTTGTTGGAATTTTTATGAACAGAAATTCTTGTTTTTTTTTAAGACCCGCTGCAAATATAAGATCAGCATCATTCTTTATCACTTTCAGTAAGATTTTAAAAAAAAACTTAAAATATTAATCAATAGACGTGAATGTAAAAATAATTTATTAAAATAATTTACTAGTGTTATTTTTATACACCTAACTAAATATCAATACATTAATATGCAAAAATGTTATCGTCATAAATATTTTGCCTGTAAGTCTTTTAATATATCCCAAAACATTAATGTAAACACAGAATGAGGTCCTAAGCGTAGATAATGTGCAGTTACACCTTTATAAAACCCGAAAAATCCTTCAGTTTGCCATACTTTCACAAAACAGTCCCCTATTCCTTTATACAACAACCCCCTACCTTGCGAATCAACACCTAAAACAAAACAAAAAATTTGTACCTTCTTTTGTTTAACAATTTTTCTTTGTTAAACAAAAGAAGGTACAAATTTAACTACCAATAAATTACTGCCGGTTTCGTACCTTGATTATATAATCTAGTAGAAACGAGATCAACTGGTGTCATCATAATTGTTTGGAAAAATCCGCCAACCATACTGGCCGTAAAAGAAATAATCAAAGGAGAATTATTGAGAGTTTGATATTGTCTAAGAACATCCTTTGTCATTGCAAAAGAAGTAAGTTGAGCCGAAGAACCCGCAACAGCTCTTAACGACGTTACAGCACCACCTCTCCAAAGGCCAAATATCTAGCAATTAAAAACTATCAAAATTAGTTACTCTGTGGGCTTTAAACTCACCCCGTGTTTGCCGTAAATTTTTTTAATAGCAGCCCATGTACCAGCATGACTGTGTTGATAACCAACCGCGATGTTCTGAGCAGCTTGGGCTTGCAACTGTGTTTTAATAAGAAAAAAAGGGCTCCCAATAAACGCCCCAGTAGCTCCACTTACGGACGCAGCTAAAGCACTTTTATAAAATACGGTTTTACCCTTACTATCTGTAACCCACCCTTGTCCAATAAACCACTGATATAACCCTAGCCGAACACAATTCTTTATGAAATGTTGTGTTAAGGCCGGCAGAAGTCCTTTTTGAAGTCCCAACACCCCGTCATTTTTTATTACTACCATAGCAGCATGGAAGATATTTTTATAGTGCACTGCATGTTGGCCACGGGCTCGTAATTCTCCTTGCAGCTGCATACGGGTTTTTACGACGTCCATGGGGTTTGTTAGGAAGCCAGAGCCTGCTGCCGCAAGCCCCCCAATTAAAAAATCCATTGTGATTAAAAATATTTAAATCGAGGGTGCATTTTTTTAGGGTACGATCTGCAAGGATACTTTCTTTATACGTTTGAATTGTAAGCAAATTTGAAAAATAGGTTAGTTAATCTCTGAAGCCAATTTAAATTCTTATAACAAGCTACTACAAAACTAATCGTACTATTTAGAAAAACAAAACAAATTTCTTAAACTACGCTCTTATTAAATGACTTAAGAAAGCCCCTAATTACATTAGTTTTTTATCTACAAAGTTTTCCTCAATTCTAACCTAACCTCATTTAGCAATAATTCATTAAATCAAACAAATGGTGTGCAAAAATTTACCTGTAATATTACAACTACACATGCATATTTAAAACAACACTATTTATACATAAATACTTTATTTCCTGCATTATTTAAGAAGTTTTAAAATCAGCTGTACCACATGTTGCATAACATACACATTTTTAACTCCGCCCCCATGTGAAACTGACGTGCGTTATACGCACTTAGTATACCAGTAAATCCAAAAAGTTTTTCGCGCTTAATTTAACAAGTTAATTAATTATAAAAATCATACGTGTTAAATGAATACTTGTTAGTGTTACAAAATAAGGTTTCAAGTTCATGAAAGATGAATAATAAACACATTATAGTAGTAACAATAAACAACTGTTCTATAAAATGTGTGTGCAAGGGTTGAAGTCATTTTCTTTGTTATCTAATATCGTACAAGACATGTAATAAATAATCTGTTCAACTGAGGTCACACTATCATAAGTTACTTCAAAGATTCCCGTTGTTAAAAAAGTTTAGTACAAAATACAGATGCACAAAGAACAGAAAAAAATCCTATAAAAATCACGAATTAAAAATGTGAAAACCACTTTAATATATTTAAATTTTGAAATGCTTTAAGTACTAAACAAATGAGTAAAATTAAATGTAGTAAAAATAATAAATGCCTAAAATATTTGTGGAATAAATTAAGATTAGGAACTGCTATATGAAACCGACCACAATTTTTTAAGACGACAGAATAGTCTCAATTAAAAAAAAAATAACAAACGTTTCATAATTTTTAATAAAAACCAATTACTTATACAAAAAATATTCAAAAAAACATTTAAATTAACAATATTAACACAATTATCAGTCAACATCAAACACTTTGAGCAACGTTGGGCCAATATTTCTCATAAGCGTCCTTCAGCATATCCCAAAACACTAAACACAGCACAGTATGGGGCCCTAATCGTAAGTAATTTGGTCCTACTCCTTTATAAAAGGCAAAGAATCCTTCCGACTTGTAAATTTTTAATACACAGTCAAAATAATTGGTATATAGGAGTCCTTTTCCGCGTGCGTCAACTCCTAAAAGAAAGAAGTACTTTACCGACCGTTTGATTGTCTTGAAAGTTTCTTACCCTGGTTATAAAGTCTTGTTAAAACTAGATCAAAAGGCTGCATCATGACACTGATGGCCACACCACCGACCATACTCGCTGCAAAAGATTTGGTGAGGGGATAATTGGTCAGGATGTCGTATTTCGTGAGCCATTCTTTGGTGTAAGCGAAAGAAGTTAACTGGGAGGTTGAGCCTACAAAAGCCCGAGGTATTGAAGCCCCTGCACCCCTAAACAACCCTTTTATCTATAACAACAATATTTCTTGGTTAATTCATAACAAAAAATACACAAAATATGGCTTAAGTTTAGAAATAATCAAAAAATTAACCGCTTAGATTAGAACATTAATTTTTTAAAACCTTGAACAAGTAAGCAATAACAATCTAATTGAGGAAAATTTGGAATACAAATAAAACATATTTTTTGTCCAAAATTTCATTTTTATTATCTCTTCTTGAACACAAAAAATATCTTACGCCATGTTCGTTGAAAATGTTGACTAGGGCTGTCCAACTTCCTTTGTGGTGGTGCTGATGGCCAACAGCGATGCCTTTGACAGCTTCAGCTTGAAGATGGGTTTTTACAAGAAAAAAAGGGCTTGCCCAAAATTGTCCGATAACGCCTCCAGCGCCACCAACTAACACGCTTTTGTAAAATACTGTGTTGCCTTTTGAATCAGTAACGTAGCCTTTTGAATATCCCAATTGATATGTACCTGACAAAAAAATATGATAAGGAAATTACGAGTCTTGTATTATTAAGGAACAAAGATGGGTGTAAGATTTTTAAATTTTTGCTACTAGTATGGCCAAAATGAATTTGTTTTGGGCAGTAGGCAGCAAAATCAAGCTGTGAATTAGAGTTAAGTAAATGAACGGAAGTTTGTATTAAAAGCGAATGAAAAAGAAATATATTTATCAACAAATTAAAACATTACAGGAACTGCACACTTCTGAATAAATTATAACAAAAATAGTTCCGTTAAAAGTGGACGACCTCGAATTTCTAAATAGCAAATATAAGTAGTACCAAAGAGTTAAAATTTTTATAGTTGTAAGTTGTACTTTGATGATCGACAAAAATTAAAACCTACACAAAATAATGCAAACATTACAAATGCTTTTAAATTCCAATTTATCGCGTGAAAAGGAGGTCTTCTTGGGTCCTCTTAGGTTGGTGAATAACCTAGTGTAGCACAAATACAAAAAATTTAAATGCACAGTGGAAAAAAGACTAACAATAAGGTATTTAAATTTTAAAGGGAACTTCCACGTGTTATTAATGTAAATTTAGACATTTAATTGCATAAAACAATCACGGAATATTCCTAGATGACTTTAACACGCACACAATTACCAAAAATTGTAGGGAAATTAAAATATCGTTCAATACCTAATCGTAAGCCGTTCATAATGAGTTGAACCCATAACGCTGGCGCCAGCCCTTTCTGGAGGGCCAAAATTCCATCATTTTTGGCAACAACGTATCCAGCATGGAACACATTCTTGTAAAATACCGCATGTTGCCCCCGGGCTCGGAGTTCTCCTTGCAGTTGCATGCGAGTTTTTAACACTTCCAAGGGGTTCGTGAAGAAGCCAGCACCAACGGCTGCTAAACCGCCTATCGCGAAATCCATTATGGCACAAAAAAAATTGTAAAATAGCGCGCACAAAACTAAACTTTAACAATCACTGTACAATAAAACAGCGTTTAATTTATATTTTTGCAAAATAATCACTGTTAACAATTAGCAAAAGATTTGCATGTTGTGAAAACTAAGACTCGCACTTCAGGACATAATTGTGAGGCAAATAAAACGGGTCCCAAGTGTAATTTTGTAAAGCAAACAAGAGAAATTACTTAATACGAGCGCTTATCAGTTCAGATTTTGTGCAGTATCATTTATAACATTGACAAAACGTATTACGTTAGTAAACAATGCCGAAACTTGAGCCTGATGCAACTTTTGAAAAACTTGAAGCAACAATTAAGCAATGAAAATTTGTTTACAATAATTTACTACCGCGAAATTGTTATTCACTGGTTTTTATATGGGTTACTCGATCGAATTCTTGCTTATTTGTAACTGAAATAAGTAGTAAAGTAGTCGGTTTAAAACCGGAGGTAAATTGGGGACCATAAACTTTCACCAATGCGTACAATGCAGCAACAAAGTTGTTAAGAAAGGCCAAAGCAAACACGAAAAACCGAATTTAAATAGGATACGTTTTACTCTGAACAAAGCTAAAATAAACTAAGAACATAAGATGTGTTGCGGAGAGATGTGGCCCGTAATCTGGAATTAAATCATGACGTAATAATTTCGTAGTGGATTTTAAATTATTGAAACAATCCAACAAAAGCTATAGAATGGACAGACGTCATACACGTAACGCTTGTATCAATAATCTCAAATATAAATTAAAGCTTTTTTGCTACGCATTTTTATACGCTACAATCATAAATAATAGTAACATTTTTTTCTTCGGAGTACATTTATAAATTATTATTATTACGTAGTTACTTTAAAACTTTAAAAATGCCGATTAATGTTAAAAACGAAAATAAAAACATTCTAGTGCTTTTAAACGCATTATCAATTAAAAACCAACAATATATATATATATTACACAAATTTACCAAAGGCTGAAAATTAACTGTACCTATTACTAGAACAAGTATTTTTTGTTTTTAATTTAAAACTTTGTTGTTCGTTAATCCCACCAAATATATTTTATAAATGGCTGTTATCGACTTCATTTTCTGTCATTTGAGTCTAAACTCGACCAATGGCCTTAAAAATTTTCGAAAAAGTGTAGCGATTGTTTATTTTTTTGAAAAATGAAGCCCACCTGTTGAGAACCACTGATTTTATTTTTGAAAAACGATGTTGGCAGCACTACCTGTCAATGTCACATTAATAAAAGGGTTATGTGATCACATAAATCCTGTAAACTAGTGTAAAATTTAGAAAAATGTCTATTTTACAGTGTTTAGTGCATTAATTATAGTTAAAACTAATTCAGCTGTAGTGTAAAAATATTCTGCAACATTCTAATCAACGTTAAGATGAATCCTTCAACAGAAATTCGCAAATTACCACCTAGTAGTCTTAGGGAGTTAGTACAAATTCTTGAATATAACGAATCCTGGAAACGTTTGATGGCTAAAATACCGAAAACTTTGGCAAAGAATAGCTATGTATGTGATATTAATGTAGAAAATTATCCGAAGTATAATTCCGAGCATTTCAGGTAAGCCAAAAGTACTTGCTTTCTATAGGGTATAAGTTCTGTTTTAATCAATATTACACAAATTTAATTTGTAACAAATCCCAAGTTTTTTCTCGATAATTCATAAGCAAAAAGTTCAAGCAACATCTAAGTTGATGAGCATTCATTTTATTATTTTAATTTCACAGACTGATTGAAAATGCATCACAAAAAACCTACAGAAAGTGTGCAGAAATTCTTTTTGACGAATGGGGTACATCAGGACGAGTACGACCAACCCTCGGTCATTTATTACATTTATTAATAAAAACTGAACTATTCCGAGCTGCCGACTACGTGGCTATAAATTTATTAAAAACCCAACCACCAAAACGCCCTCTGCACGGCCCCGCGGCTTTAATAAGTACAATTTTACCGGACAATCAAAGACACAACGACCCTTACATCCAGGAAGTCGAAAGAATTTTAGACGAAATTGATTATCCAAGTTCAGTGATCGCAAACATAAATAACATTTCATTTAACACTAACGTCGATAACAGCAACAATAATATGTCACCAACGTCGCTAGTTATACCTAAAATTGTCGTTAGCGAATCACCAGACAGAAACAAAGACGACAGTGCCTTTAAAGCACCTGTAGTAAAGCAAAAAACACGCAAGAAACATATCAGATTCAGCGATAGCTTCGAAGTAATCGATTTGGAAAGTATTTCGCATCGTAACTCGGAAAGTAAACAGGAAGTTTCTGATATGATGAAGTTTTCCCGGTCCGTGCAGGATGTTAAAAGTGAGAACAACTCAAATACCTCGTCTGAAAGTGGGCTACCACAGCTTTCCGATTTGTTGGACAGTGGATCGAACAACGAAGTACAAACGCGAACTTCCGACACAAATTTATCTAGTGAATCTACTATAGGGAACTCCGAAGTACCAGAATTAAGTGAAATTGCGTATTCGGCCCGTGATAATCAAAACACGCACACTCCTGATACCACGAAACTCTCAAACGAGCATATCCCACAATTAAGTGCTCTTTTATCGGATTCCGGATTGATCGGCAACGATGAATCGCAAAGCAACAGTTTCATACCAAACCTAAGTGCATTAAATGTTGAAGTAGCTACAAAAAGTACTTCCCACGATTTAGAATGTTCCCCCAATTTAAGTGCGCTCATGATGTCGTGTTCCGAAGAACTTAAAGTACAGAGCGAAGAAAATATTCCAAATTTAAGTGCCTTGAACTTATCAAACTCCGACACAAATCTAAAGTGCCACCAGATTTTAAAATCAAGTTCCGATAATTCCCTAAACTGGTCGAACAGCGCAAGTCTAAGCCCGATACCCCAAATAGGAGCATTATTATCCGAACAAGGGGATCCAGCTTCGAGCAGCTCGAAACATTTCATACCCATAGTTGAGGGTAGCTCCGATATCCAATCAGATGGTTCCAGTTTTGCTTCGAGAAATTCCAACAACAGCTTAGAGGTGTCTCACAACTCGAACTTCTCGCAAAATTCAAATCTTTCCCCTGCCAATTCATCGTCGAGACCCAACTGCGTCTCGCCCCTACCGAATCTATCCCTAAACACGCTCCTCCCACATGTGACGTACGGCGAACTGGAGAATTTCACCAACGGTTTCGACGAAACTCCACACAAAAATTGCCAAGAGACGGAAAACAGTGTGGTCGAGTCGAACGGACGATTTTTGGGATCTGGCGCTTTTGGATCTGTATTTTTAGCGTTAGGGCTTCTGGACAGGCCGGTAGCTGTTAAGAAACTGATTTTAAACAACGTGGATGTCGTTAATGTGGACGATACGGTCACGAAACAGTTCAGGAATGAGGTCGAAGTACTGAGCAAATATAAACATGATAATTTGTTGTCGTTGCTGGGGTATTCGTGTGATGGGACCACTTATTGTTTGCTGTACGAGTACGTGCCTGGCGGGGCACTTAAAGAGCGCCTACAGGTTAGTTTTCCATCTGTAAACTCAAATACTTAAAAACAAACAACAGAGTTACACTTCTTTTGCTTTTCCTAAAACAAAACACATCATTTGTTTTTCCTGAAACAAAACACATCATTTGTTTTTCCTGAAACAAAACACATCATTTGTTTCTCCTGAAACAAAACACATCATTTGTTTTTCCTGAAACAAAAAACATATCATTTGTTCTCCTGAAACAAAACACATCATTTGTTTTTCCTGAAACAAAACACATCATTTGTTTTTCCTGAAACAAAGCACATCATTTGTTTTTCCTGAAACAAAATACATCATTTGTTTTTCCTGAAACAAAACCCATCATTTGTTTTTCTTTGCTGTTAGAGCTACGAATTTTTGTTGTTGTTTCAGAGTACAAATGACCGATTAATATGGACAGATCGACTTTACATTGCCATGGGGACCGCAAGGGCTGTGTCTTATTTACACACAGCTTATACAACACCACTTATACACAGAGATATCAAGACGGCTAATATTTTATTGGACTGCTCGAAAAAACCAAAGGTACAAATTATATCACTTATAGAAAAATTTTGGGTATCAGTGATGATATAAAAAGCATAGCTTGCCGACTTGATTGAATAGCACTTGTTTTTAATATGTAATTAATTTTTTCATATTGTTAATAATTAAAATTTGCTCATATTGTATGTTGTTTTTATTATTTTTTTTGACTCTGCAGCTCGGTGATTTTGGATTAATTAAATTAACACCCAATCAAAATACCAACACAAGTACTACAGTTTTTGGGACGTCTGCATACATGGCCCCAGAAGCCTTCAGGTTAGTAAAACACGAGACACTACTCCAAAATTTAATGCTTCTTCTCTTAATCGATTTCTCTTGAACCTTTCAATGTTTTCCTGGTTCTTAATGATGTTTCTCAACTCCTTTCCATCATTCGCCAACTGTAGCACATCTTCCATATCTTCCTCCATTCTTTTCTGTTCTGAGTCTTATTCCCTACGTCCTCGCACTTTATTCCTCTACTGTCCAATGCTTGTTTTACTCCTTTTTTTTCCTGGTTCTTAATTATGTTTCTCCACTCCTTTCCATCATTGGCCAACTGTGGCACATCTCTCCATGTGACTCCATTTTCTTCTAGTGTATCTCACTCCGTTTACCCATTTGTTTTTGGCCTTCCTCTACTTCTTTTTCCTTCAAACTTCGTTTTCCATCACATTTTTGTGTACCTGTTTTTTGGCATGCTTAGTAGACGTCCCATAAAAAAATGTCATCAATGAATGAGAGATATTTTCAGGGGCGATGTATCGGTTAAACTGGACACCTTCAGTTTTGGTGTCGTCCTTCTCGAACTCTTAACGAGCCTTCCCCCTTTCGATGAGAATCGAGAGGGATGCGATATTGTAAGTCCATCATCCGAAATAAATGATCAAATTTTACGACGATATTTCCTATCAGGTCACCCACATCGAAGACACGTGCGAGAACAACAGCATAGAACCACTGCTGGACACGAAGGTGGGCTCCTGGATCTCGAACGGCATCAATTTCGCCGAGGAACTGTTTAAGATCGCGAAACAGTGCCTCGAAGAAAAGAAGAAACGACCGAACATGGTGGAAGTTACATCACAGCTAGTCAAACTTCTAGAAGAAGCTATGTGATTGTTTTTATTGTAAAGAACATGAAAAATTGTTTATTGCTTCGTCCTGTAGGTAAGGGAAGTTTTTGATCAATAATTTTTTTATTTTATCTCAATTGTTTAGGGAGCAAACCAATTGGAGTTGTTTAAAACTCACGTTCATTTGTTTGCTGTTCGTTTGTTTCACATTACAGATCAGACAGACAGAGAAAACTTGAAAATCCTGTTTTTATGTGTAAGTTTTAATCAAAATTTATATTCTATTGAATGAAGATGTGCCTAATTGTTATAAGTATGTGATAATACTGTGTTACCCTTGTTCACTATGCAATGAATTCTAGTTGTATTGAAACAAAAGCTAAATATTACCATTTAGTTTGATAGAAAATGAACGATAGTCTCTTTATTTTTATAGTAAGATTATTATACACGATGATAATATGCATATATTTTATTATTATACTGTGCTATGTTATGTATTAACAAATATATGAATAAAGAAATAAATTAATTGATGTGTTTTATTGTTTTTTGTATAAATGCTTGTGTGGGGGGGAGGGGGTAGTCGTATGAAATTTAAACAAAACATCACTATCAGATCTTTATATTTCATAGTGGCACAATTTTGTTGAAATAAACTATTTCATGTCTTAATTCAATTGGATCTGAACACAATTATTAAGGGTTTATTTACAAATAAATATATTTACACCAAAACTTAATCTAATATCACATTAATACACTTAAAAAGGAGCACAATTTTCCATAACATACATTTATTACTAATTAAAATGACATTAAAGGGCCAATAATTTTTTTTTGCACATTAATATGGTACAGTAGGGTAAAAAAGTCCTGGAATTTTTTTTAGCCACCCCAATTTTGAAATTATTAAATTTTTTAACTTTGCTCAAATAAACTGCAGAGGTGTTTAATGTTTAAAATCAACTATCAAAACAGTATTTTTTTGTCTATTTGATAAAAAGTGTTGGGGCAAGTATTTTGGACAAAATATTTACTTGAATGAAACAATTTTTATAGGAGAAATAAATGTTTGACACAAATGCAGCATAGGAGAGAGTATACAGAGTGTCTCAGTTAAAATTTCCAGCAAGGGGATCTTGCTTATTATAAGAGATGCAGGTTTGCTTAAAAAAGCTAAATTATTCTTAAGTATGAGAGGAACTGTAATCAATTTTTAAAAGTACAAAATTCCTCGTGCTTCTGACGTTACAGCAAAAAATAATAAAATGTTGATTTACTTTTTCTCTCATAACTTTTTTGTCTTAATCACTGGATCTATTTTAGTTGTGCTTTCTTCAGGTATTTTTTAAAGAAGAATTTAATCATTATTTTGGATTCTTTAATCACTTTCCATTTTTGAGATATTAACTCCATTTTCATTCTTATTTATGAGCTATCAAGTTGGCTCTGGAATAGTTGAATGTGTTTTTTTCCCTCTTTCTAATGAGATATTACTTGGCACATCTATTTTTATAATTAACTCAAAAAATCAACAAAAGCCGTATTTTACCAATATTATTTAGTTAGCTATGAAATGTTGAAGAAAAAAATACACTCAAATTTTCTAAAGCAAATTTGATGGCCCATGAGAAAAATTAAATTAGGGATATCTCAAAAATGGACAGTCATAAAAAAATCTACAATAATTGTTACATTGTACATAAAAAGTACCTCAAGGAAGTACAAATAAAATTGATCTAATTATAAGACAAAAAAGTTATGGGAGAAAAAAGAAATTCAACATTTTCATAGTTTTTGCTATAATTTTTGAAGTTATAAGATTAGCTCCTCATACTTAAGAATAATTAATATAATTTAAGCAAACATGTATATCTCATAATAAGCACGATTCCCATGCTGGAAATGTAATCTGGGACACCCTGTATAAAAATAGAGAAGTTTAATAAAAATCTGGGTGACTTTCTAATAAGAGAAAATTAATTTTCAGCCCCCCCGCTGTGTTTGGGGCCACCTATAAATGCATAAACCAACAAAAGAGAACATTTGTTTTTGTAGAATCTTTAAAATACTTTTTTTTGTTCAAAAGTATCGGAAGCATTTAAATTTTGTAACAAAAGGGCTTACCTATAATTTTTTCGTTCATGGTTTAAGTCGGGACCAGTGGCGTAGCGAGGGTAAATGGCGCCCGGGGCATAATATTTTTTTGCGCCCCCCTTCGTCCGTATTTTTATTGTAGTTTGTGAGTATCAAGCAAAATAATGTTGTGTTATTTATTCAAATACACTGTAATGAAAATGAGAACAAATTTTAAAATTATAATGTGGCTTTAAATAAGTAAAATAAAAACAAAACTATTTTGTCTTCGCGGCGCCCCCCAAGGCTGGCGCCCCGGGCATCGATACCCCCTTGCCCCCCGTCGCTACGCCACTGGTCTTGTCCACAATACATACATTTTTAATGAAATTATATCTACCATATATTGATCAGATTGACCTCACCTGTTTATATGATCGAACTTAATGATTTGTCATAAAATTTATTGCTTGAGAACTGTGATGTTTCGAAGTAACGTCTTTGAGATAATCCCACAATATTAAATTTATTAAAGTATGGGGCCCTAATCGCACGTAACAGGCTCCTAGTCCTTTATAAAATCCTATAAATCCTTCAGACCTCCATATTTTCACTAAACAGTCACCGTAATTTTTATAGAGAAGTCCCTTGCCATTAGCATCGACTCCTGAAACCAACATTTTCGATTATTCCGATTTTGGGCACATGTGCATGATAAGTGTATACCTTGATTGTAAAGACGGGTACAGACTAAGTCAAAAGGGGCCATTGTTAAGCTAACAACGACACCACCGACTAGACTTGAGGCAAAACTATTTAAGTACGGTGAATTATGAAAGACATCATAATTATTTAACCAATGCTTGCAGTAAGTGAACGATGTTAGCTGGGCAGTTGAACCCACAAATACCCTAGGAATTGCAGCAGAACTTCCACGAAATAAACCTTTTATCTAAAAGTTGTACAACATTAATATTAATGTTTAACCAAATAACTAAACAAAGGGATGGCCCAAAAGCTACTAAAGAGAGGAGAGTATAGATAATCTTCAAGATTCCTTTTATAAATAAGTGATTTTTTAACTAAACTTATGCATATTCATAGACATAGCTTATTTCTTTATGGACCAAACTTATTGGGCCACTCTGTATATTTATTTTTTTAGTTTTGTTGGTTCCTTTACCATGTTAACTTACTCCATGTTCCGAGAAAATATTTTTTAGGGCTTTCCAAACCCCCTCGTGATTATGTTGATGGCCAAAAGCAATTTCTTGAGCTGCTTTTGATTGGAAATGTGTTTTAATTAAAAATAATGGACTGCCTATAATAATAAAAAAAAGAATGAACTTCCCAAATAAAAAAAATTAATAACAGAATAAAATAACAATAGGAAATAAATTAGATTTTAAAAAGAATCAGAGGGTGTCTTGGTCTTAAAACTTCTTTATTTTGGGAGATAGAGTTTCAGTGTTTATTACAAAATATTTGCAGCATCTCAGGTTTTTTTTTAATATGCCTGCAAATTAACTAGCACACTCTGTATAAAGAGATGTGTTATATTTAAAATAACAAAGCTGATAATTAAATAGTTATTAACAGTTTTTTTTTGTCAATGAAGATATTTTTGCGCAATATAATTTAATAAATACAGCAACTTTTGTGTTTTAATTTACTTTTTAATATCCATAAGAACGTTTTCTACTTAAGACTTAGGACTAATAGATTTTTAAAATAGACTGTTTGCTTCGCAAAAGCTTTAAAGCCAATGGCCAGCTAAGTCGTGTAATTCTTCATAAAAAAAATATACACTGAACTTATTTGTTTGACTATTAAGATGTCTGTTGGTCTTAAAAATGTTTTTTTTGTTGAATTTGTATTGTCCAAAGTGTCTGTAGGTGTTTAAATTACCTGCAACTGCTCCAAAGGCGCCGGTGAATCCCCCAAGCAAAACCGCCTTGTAAAACACGATATTCCCCTTTTTATCTGTTGTAAATCCTTTTTGCTGCAGGACATCATAAGTACCTAAAAGAAGCTTCTGTTACTCTCTAATCAATTCATTTTTGTCTGGAATAATACCTAGTCGACACGCGTTAAGTACAAATTGATACCACAAAGCTGGTGTTAATCCAGCTTGCAGAGAAAGAAGACCATCGTGTTTGGCGACAATATACACTCCATGCACTACATTTCTGTAATGAATTGCATGTTGTCCTCTACTGCAAAGTTCTCCCTGCAGTTGCATGCGAATTTTAACTACGTCCAATGGATTCGTGAAACATCCTGCACCAACTGCTGCAAGGCCTCCAACGATAAATTCCATTTCCAATCCAAAGATTCTGCGGTCAAAAATAATGGAAACGCTGTTATTTCTCGCTACATGCAATAAATACTAAAACAAGATCAATTGAAAGCATTTTAATCTCGTTAAAGCTGCTGTGAATACAATAAGAATAGTTATGATGATAGCAACTGTGAAGATATATTAGAAGAAGAAGCACTTGAGCTGTAAAATTAACTTAAATTTAAACTCAAAATTAAATGAATCATACGATAAATAAAAAAGTTATAACATATTCTTTAGTGTATTTTGTATATCTTTAGTTCACCCAACATATACCTATAATATAGAATCAACAAATTAATAATACTTCTTTGTATCTTCTTAACTTTGAAGTAAATGCGTTTTACTTTTTAGGTTGTATTAAAAATTATATTACATCATATGTACTAATAATTACTTATGTTTTCTTTAACACAATATTTTGAAAATTAAACTTTATTTAGATTTGCAAGTATAGTATATATTTTTAAAGCTAAAGAAATTTAAAATGCAAATTAAAGAACACATTTCTGAATGCAATATTAAATTTTTTATGATTTATAAAGCATCTCGTTTATTATCTGCGCTTTATTATTAACCTGTAACTCACACTGCTTAACACATACAAAAATAGTTTTAAGTATCATTATCAACCCAAGGTTAAATCTGGGGTCCATCAAGTCAATTAAATAATAATTTGATATCGTTATGTTTATGTGTAAAGATGAACAGATACAAATATTGCCAATATTTGGCGTTGCTATAGGACATAGATTAAAGATTACACAACTCTTTTTTGAATAGTAATTAAAAGTGCGTACTTTTTTACGTAAATGTGATTATTTTTAGAAGAGTTTATGGCATATGAATTATAGATTTGTAAACGTGTCGTAAAAGCATCATTTAAATAATTTACGAGTATTGCACATTACATTTTTGTATCGTTCCATATTTAATACAAATCTCACTCTAAATCAATCTGCAAATATAATTGTTTAATGTAATTATATTTTATATGTACAAAAAACGTTTTGCTTTGCAATAAACCACCACTGAATTGTTTAAAAAATGCCAAAGAGTTCTTTAAATGTATGCAAGTCAAAACAATGTTCCAAAAAAAGTTGAGAGACACTTTTTTGGCAAGTGTTGAGTTTTTGAAAAGCAAATTGGCTTCATTACCTTCTACGTTTGTCTTAATTAAAGCAAAGATGCTATCATTTACTTTAAACAAAGTAAAGTTTAGCAAAATATACAATTAAAAACAACTTGAGTGATAGGTACTTAATTTTTTGATAAGATAACAGGTTTTATTATTATGGAAAAAGGGCTAAAATAAAACCAATTTAGCTGCTGAGACTTCGTTTAAGATATTTAAAGATGTTTTAAACGTAATTTGTTAAAAAGCTAATTTAAATCGAATTTTTTATGCTTCTGCCAGTTATAAAAACGTGCTAAAAATATTAGTATTGTTGCACAGCTTTTAGTACAAATAAAATTAAAATAAATACATCCGAAACCTATTAATGTATTTTATTTATTACTGTTTGTTGCATTGGCCAATTTTACTACAATAAGAGTTAACTTTTTTGGCTTTATCAAATTCGTTTCGCTTTCAACAACAATAACAAGGTCTTGTTTTTTTTGAAAATGAACCTACCTTAAACCTTCTTTGCATACATGCTAGTCACAGTTCTACAGCTGCTATAAATAATTTTCTAACGTAAACAATGAACATTCCGCGCAAAAAAGTCTTTTAAAAACTTTAAACACGCACGACCTAAACTGTTAAAAGTTTTTGATACACATGGTTTAACTTACCTCAATCAAAAATTCACCACTGACAAAGCATTTTAAAAACACTTTCCACCATTTCTTTAAACCGACCTATGTTAATTTATGTAAATCTAATACTTAAAATACAAATAAACATTCAACGAAGGTTACAGGGAAGTGAAATAAAACTATGCTGTACTGAAGAGGAAAGTACGGTTGACCCTCAATAATATAATTGGTATTTAACACCCAATCACTTATGTAATTCCCTTCTCATCACTATTAATTTTAAAACACAACAACACGTGGTTTTGAGCAGTCACAAAGTACACGAATAAAAAAAAAGACGCGCTGGTACAGCAGTTAATTAACTATATTATGCGCTCGCGATTTATACAAATTGAAAATATCAGAACTGCGTAAACTCTAGCCTGGTTTGAAGGACAACAACAGTTCCAGAAGAATATAATACATAAGTTATTTAAGTAGCTGTAGATTAGATACTGAAAGTCGTGTTTTATGCCTATTTCGAGATCTGTTCGAAGGTTTGGCATGAGATTATATTGTATAAGGAGAGTTATCTATTAGGTGACAAAAATTTCATTGCGTACTTTTGTATTGGTGACGTAAATGATCACGAGGTGACTTTGTTGGTTCATATAACTGTATATAAACAGTTCAACAAAGGATGGATCGTTTAAATAAATATACGTAACAATGATAACTGTTTAAAAGGGGCCCGACGAGACGAGCCTCTTCCTGAACGCAAAATGTGGTGGGAGATGTTTATTTAAAGTTTGATTTGATTGGGAATTAATTGAATACGTTTTTCATCGATCCATGTGGCTTGGAATTGAATAAAATGTTAATATTACTAAGTTTTGTATCATGTTCAACCTTTTTTAATATTTGCACCCATTATTATACAGTTTTCAACAGGTTTTCACTTGATTACAAATTTTACTATATCAGGATGTTTTTGATTAACTTATGTGGTTTAAAAATGTTTTTGGTTGGTTCATTTGGGGGGGTTTATAAACGGTAAAAAGAGCCAAAAACCTTTTTTTTAACTCAATATTTACAGTTCTCAAGCTCTATAACGACTTATTGCAAGCCTATTCTGACCCCCCTAACCCCCCCGCCTGCGCCACTGGCTAGCCTTAATTATTATCTACACTCAATTTTATATAGTTTTGAAGGGGGTTTTTCACACAATTACTGTATTAGGGTGTCTTTGGTTGGTTCATGATTTAAAAAATGGAACATTATAATGTCTTTATTCGGTTCGAATTATCAAAAAATTGTAATTGTTATGTTTTGAATCATTTTACTTAAACTACACTTAATATTGTACAATGTACAATACACTTTTGATTTGGCTTTGTATTTTATTTCATATCTCTTTGGTTAGTTCATGATACTTTAAAAATTATTGCTACTATTAAGTTTTGTACCATGGCCAGACTATATTTAAATCTGCAATCAATTTTATAGGGCATCAAACCACTTGTCGGTGAAATCTATGGTAACAATTCAACATAATTTGACAAACCAGAATTATGTCAAGTTAAAAAAATTTAATGTTACTGTAAAATTAATTTTAGTTTAACTCTTATCAGGAAACAGGAGGGAAGATATAAGAAATTAATTTGTAACTATAACTAATAAATATGTCCAACAATGATGGGAAAAACAAAAAACGACCATCGACTGGCCAGGTACAAATATTTTTTACTGTCTCTAAATATATGCCATAAATGTGCCATAAGGATATATAACAATAAAATCTGTTTCCATATAAAAGTTTAGGTAAGAGTGATTCAATTGGTTGCCCTATAGATACCTATATGCAACCCTATACCTACACATTTTTGAAAAATTATATGAATGTATTTGCATAAAATTTATTTTGGATGACTGTGACTAATAAAAAATGTACTAAAATGGTGTTGCTTTTTTTAATTACTTCCTTAAAATTATATTTTAGTCGAACACATCGAAAATTCTTAAACATATTGGATACGTAATAGGTAAAAGTATTGGTTCGGGTACATACAGCAAAGTCTACATCGCTACAATCACTGGGGCGGAACATGAAAAAGTTGCATGTAAAATAATTAACAAAAAATACGCCGGCCACGATTTTATAAGTCGATTCTTACCGCGAGAACTAAAGTACCGATGGTTTATTTCGTAAAACTGTTTCATACAATCGTCCTATTTTTAGATTAATGCAAATCATAGAACATCCTAATATAGTGAATGTTTTTGAAGTGATAGAAATCAACAATAAAATTTTTATGTTCATGGACTTCTGTCGAAATGGGGATTTGTTGGAATATATTAGAAATAATGGGCCTTTAAGCGAAGACAAAGCAAAAGAATATTTTAGGTGAGTACAGTAGCTAAAAGTTTTTTTGAGGCTGCCCAAATAATTAAACACATTGTTTTTATCAAATGTATTCTCTTCACAATCCTATCTGTACCTTTTTTTCAAAGAAGAAGCCCTAAATTTGCCCATTTGACACCATTTAAATATAATCCCCTTAGGGGAACCCCCTTTGGTGGAAAGTATTCCGTGCCTACAAATCTCAACAAAATAATTTTTTTTTTAAAGAAAATTACCCATGCTCAAAAATCCAATCAAATCATTCTACTGTCTTTAAAGTACCTAAATAAATTTTCAAAAAATTACAGGCAAATAGTATGTGCCATCGAGTACCTCCACAATATAAATATAGCACACAGAGATATAAAATGCGAAAACGTACTATTAACAATCCAAAACACCATTAAACTGTGCGATTTCGGTTTTGCAAGAAGTTGTGTAAATGAAAGCGGAGAAAAACTATTATCGAAGACCTTCTGTGGCTCTGCTGCCTATGCCGCACCAGAAATATTACAGGTAACCAAAAGAAATATTTTAAAAACTGCAAAATTACTGTTTGTAGTTTTAAAAAAATATCTTAACTTAAAAACAAAACAAAATCTTCACAAATAAACAAAACACTAACATGTTCCTCGATTGTTTCACAGGGAATACCATATGACCCAAAAATGTATGACATATGGGCTTTAGGATGTATTTTATACATAATGCTGTCAGCTTCGATGCCATTCGACGACACTAACATTAAAAAAATGCTCAAAAATCAATTAAGCTGTTCGTTGAATATGGATGCCTTTTGTCTGTGGAGATCCAATGCTGATCCACTAAAAAATTTAATAACGTGGGTTCCAAAAAACTTAATTTTGACAATAAAATACAAATATTGCTTGTTTTAGGCATCTGTTGGAGCCAAAAGTGGCTAAAAGGGCTGTAATAAAAGAAATATCAAGTTGCTGCTGGCTTCAATCCTTATTACAGAAAAAAGGCAAGCCATTACTGAAGGGTCAACATAAATTTTGAGTTTAACATTTAAAAAAAAATAACTATGAAACTACTTGTATTATAATTGTGAATATTAATACAAGAAATTATTAAGTCAAATCAATAAGTTTGTAAAAGCGTGTAAGAGTATTTAACTTTTTTTAAATAAAAAGGGACACACAATAAAAAAACAAGGAATGTTTTATTTGTGCTTTATAAAAATTGTATATAAAACAATGCCAATGTAAGTACAACAATAAATATTACTTCTAAAATGTTTAAAAGTTGAAGCAAAACCTGAAAGGTTTAATTTTTATTTACAGTTGCAGTTCTATAAGTGTTTAGGCATGAAAATGGTTACATATTGTCAGATATCTACTTGTTTAATTTGTTTAAATCTCACTCAGAATTAAAAAACGATTAAAACATTAAACGAATCATGAAGGAAGATGACATTTTATTTTATTTTATAAATTAATAAACATTACTTGAGCCTAGGATGTTTCTCCCAAGGTTTTAAAGTTTCTATTTTTTAAATTTTTTAAAGTATTTCTACTTTTTTTGTTGTAGTGGGGTCACTATAAACATGCCTTTACATAGGAGCAGTGGCGTAGCGAGAGTAAATGGCGCCCGGGGCAGTTTTTTTCACCTCCCCCTCGCTCGTATTTTTATTGTAGTTTGTGAGTTTTAAGTAAAATATTTATTTCAATATACTATAATGATAACAAAGTTTAATAGTATAATGGCATTTTAGTTTTCTGGCTTTCAATAAATGAAAAAATCTCAAAAATATTTTGTCTTCACGGCGCCCCATTAAGACTGGCGCCCGGGACATCGATATGCCCCTTGCCCCCCGGTCGCTACGCCACTGCCTAGGAGCAAATCTGACCCAGACTTAACAAACTTTAATAAATCTTAAATTACTTAAGATATCCAAAATTCATTTCGCAAGTACCTAAGATAAATCACAAAAAAATGTCTTTTGTTTCAGAACATTTTTCCACAAGATAATGTAAACAACATAAAATAAATTGTGATAATAATTCATTTAATTTTTTTTTTCAGTTCAATGTGACCGCTTATACAATAATCGTGATTTTAAAAATTAAATTTTGCAATCACTATGTTGTTTTTCAGTTAATAATTCTTACAAGGCCTTTTAGTCAATCAACTGAATTCCCTCATTCTAAGGAAATATAACTATAGCTTAGCAAAAACAAGAACTGAGGTAGTTTAAGTCGATTTTTCAACAAAAGAATTAAGGTTGAGCATCTACTCATGGTAGGAACTAAATCTGTGAAAATCTTTGGTCATTCAGCCCCACACAAGTATTAACAGAAAACGAAATAAAAAATAGTCACACATTTTGAAAAAAGAACTGAAATGGTTAATTTATCATTCAACAAACATTCAGTATAAAATTAATTCAGTGAAGAATCTACAGCTAATCATTATAAAGGCACAACTAAGGTTTAAAAAATTAATTTGTACAAAAATCCATATGCAACAGTAAAACGTTGCAGTCTTATATGTATGTGCTAAATTACTTGTTAATTAAAGATCCACGTTAAATTGTAAGGCCTGTGTGTTTAAAAAACGAGATGCTGTTAACTATTCAAATATACCAAGTGTTAGGCAACTTTGATATCATTAATAGGAGAGGAAGTAGTGGTTGTTGAAGAACGACTTGGGCTATCTAAAACTTTCGAACGTAATCCATTTTTGCAGAGTTCATAAATATCTACTGTATGACGTCCTTTGGTTTCTGGTAAATAAAACCTGGAACAAAAATACGTACAAAAGAATATTAATGACCAATTTTTCTGCTAAATTTTCCCTCATGAACATTTGCTGTTGGATTACAAACTCATAATATTGTAATAATATCAATGTAGAAAATTTGTTTCTGTCTATAAAAGGCAATAATTACAGATTATAATTTTTAAAGAAACAATTTATTTAAATAAATTTGGATGTTATGGGCAGTTTTAATAACGAAAAAATATACATATGATCCTTGAATTTTGTAAGATTTAAAGCATTTACAGATCACTGCTTTCATTGAAGTCTTTAAAATGGTCCAAAAAATCTGTTATCAAAGTAATTAGCAGGAAAATGCAAAAAAAAATCATCTGACAGATGAATCGAAATACAATTTCACACTTATTTCTATATATTTAAACATAAAACACATTTTCAATCAGTAAAATTTAGATGACACACCTAGAGAATAAAGTTATATTGACTTTTATTCAAGAAAAGGCAAAAAAATTTATTAAAATTTTGAGGTTATGTTTTCTTAATTTTTGTATTTATTGTTGTAGCTTTTTTAATAGTGCATATTTTGCAAAAATAACAATTGATATCGTGAAAGCATACTTTAGTTTATATTTTAAAATTAGAAACCGAAACTTATTCGTTGATATAAGCACAAAATACTTAATTTCGGGGTGCGTAACGAGCTCTGTCGATCTCAAAATTTATCAAGCATGTAAACCGCTAAAACTGCAATATAGACGGCTAATATTGCTGAATAAACGATTTTAAAACAATTTTAGTAATTTTAAAGTCATAATGTATCTTTAAATACATTAAAATATTAATTTTTATATAAAAAATTAATCGCACATATCATCATATGATAAATTTAATATGTAAGTTAATCATTTGGTTATAAAATAAAGTTTTATGATTTGATTATTATTTAAATGGCTCAGTATTTAACCAAAATGTGATATTCATCCAGATTTGTTCTTAAAATCATCAATTTATCACTTACAAACGAACTCTACTGCATAAGTTTTTTTAAAAATTATTATTTACATACTTAATCCTATGTACGACACTTACCTAACAAAAAAGAATAGCGCAACTGTAATAGCTGCGAAAATCATGAACGAGGACGCTCCAATATATGAGTTTAACGTAGGAAAACTCATTCCCACTACAAAATTACCGCCCCAATTGAACATACTTCCAAGAGCCATGGCACTGGGCCTGGGGCCCACTTCAAACAGTTCCGATCCCACGAAATAAGGAATCGGGCCCAAGCCGAGGCCGTAAACCAAAACATATGCTAATGCAGCTATGATGCACAAATATGGCATCCAAGATGTAGAAGACTAAAAGAATATTGAAGAGTATTTTTATAGAGGATTGACACAATAATAATTAAACATCGTCAATATTACAATACGTCCTAAGAAAACTTAATAATGATTAATTAAAACTTACAATGTAGGAGATGGAAAGACCCAGTACGATTAGAGTGACAGCGGCACTTATACAACTAATTTGCATAATAGTTCTTCGATAAAAATACGACATAGTAAAAATTGACACTGAAGCCATTGTAAGATTTACAATGCCAGCACCGATTGTTGCTAATTGACTGTTGAACTCTGATAATCCTGCGCTTTTGAAGATTGAAACGGAATAATAAAACACCTAAAATAAACCTCCATGTAGGACAAAAGGGCCATTTACAAAAATATTAATTGATCACAAATTTTGGTTGCTAAAGAGTTTTTAAAAAAGGTGTGGGCAAATATTTGAATCACTATTAAAAATTTTTCTTAATAGCAAGTTTTTTTGTACGCTCAGAAATAAAAAGTGACCAACATTTTTAATAGAAACCCCACAAAAAAAAATGTAATGGGAACATTAGTTGCAATGACCAGTGGAATACGCAAGGGGGGATTAAGGGGATAAATCCCTCCTCGAAAATTTGAAAAGTACTAAAATTATAATAACCGCAATGCCAAAAATATAAAATACATATAAAAAAATATATAAAGTATAATATATGTTCGTATATTTCACTTATAAATGCTATTTTTATGTACGCTTGACCTTGAAAATTTAAAAAATTTGCCTACGACGCTGTTACCAGGGGGCCCGCCGCACCTCTTCCTTGCAACTCACTTTTTGTGTCTAGCCCCTAGGTTATTTTCTCATTTTACCAAATTAATTTTCGCAAATTAAAACAATATCCCCCTGAAATATTTTTCTGCGTACGCCACTGGCCAGGACCTATTTAAATTCCTTATTTTTTTCTTATTTCAAATATATAAGGGTTGATGTAGTTATTTTCAATTATACAAAAGTTACAAACGTTTTTAAACTTTTTTAAAGATAACATAAAAACAAAAAGTAGGCTGTAAAAACAAAATAAAACAATACCCATGTATTTCCATAAAATTTGGTCCACCCTGTACAATCTAAATAGAAAAGGTTGTTTCCAAATAGAATAGAAATATTTAAAAAAGTACAGTTGGCCACCTTATATAACAACCAAAATTGCCTCATGAAAATTGAATTACATTATTTAACTATTAAAGCTTACAGCATTGATTCCACTTAATTGTTGACCAGCTTGCATTGAACACACTAATAATAAGGGCAACAATAAAGTGCGATCAGAAAGCACTTTAGCAATATTCCATGTTTCTTTGACATCCTCAGACTGTTGAGCTTCCAATTTCATTTCGTGTATTTCTTCCTCCAGAAATTCTTTGGCAGTACCTCTAATACAAGCCAGCTCTGGATAATTTGAAAACAGTTAATAAATTAATTAAAAAACATTGCTACTCCCACATAGAATTATATCTGCTAAGTTTCAAGATCACAAGCATATTTAAAGATTAACAGCCCAATAATTTTGCAAATTAAGATAACTTAAATAAAAATCATCAAGAACCATTTATCGTTACTAGAGTTCACTAAAATATACCAGCATTATTTTAATTAAATAAATACTTACGTTTAAAAGCTTTTGTCGGCTGCTTCTTGATGAACATTAAATACTTGGGACTTTCTGGTAAAAATGGCATAACAGGAATTGCTATGACGACGAAAATGGTAAAAAAAGCCAGTAAATGATGCCATGACTCTTCAGTTCCTATAATTACAAAAAACGAAAATTAAAAGTATGTATTTCCAAAATATTCAGTTCGGTTTTGCATCAGTAACAAATTAAATTGCTTTTACTATATTTGTTGCTGTTTGCTAATACTGACCTAATATTTGTCTAAGACCCAAAATTTGGCCCAAAAGCACCCCGGTAGTAATACCAAGGGGGCACAATACACCCATGGCTCCCCTATACTCTAGTGGAGATATTTCTGTTAAATACATGGGCACTACACAAGTTATTAAACCTAAAAATAAAAGAATAATCTCAGTATTTCGTGTAAAAATAAGATAAGACATATACAGTGTGTCCCAATTTACATGGTTCTTATAACTAGCTTTGTTATTATTAAAGCTAGAACTAGGTTAAATGGGGAAAGTTGTAAAATTTTAAGAGCTTATTATTATGCTTGTGGTTTTTTAGTAACATGGCATAAGGAATATAGAGAGTGCACGATGGCTAACTGTTTTATTATTAATGCTATAAAGTTGGTTAAATGGGGAAAGCTATACAAGTTTAGGAGCTTTTATTATTATGCTTGTGTTTTTTTAATGTTTCATGGCATAAAGAATATACAGAGTGTACCATGGCTAACTTTATTATTATTAATGCTTAAAGTTGGTTAAATGGGGGGAGTTTAACAATTTTAATATTTTATGATTTTTTCTCTTCATATCGACATATTTCATTTTCTTTTACTGGCCTTAAAACGCATGAAATTACAAATCTTTTACCTGAGGAAAGTCCGACCAACAATCGTCCCGCTAACAACATTTCAGTCGAGTTGGAAGACTTTGATGCAAAAAATAAAATTCCACCTAAAACAGCTAAAACCGCACTAATAATGATGGATCCTTTGCGTCCCACGCGGTCGGCAAACCAAGATCCTGTCAGAGATCCTACGGCTCCTCCAACCAAGAATATTGACACGATTGTCGACCACAGAACATCTAAACCTGATGTCGACAGCACCGAGTCATAGCGTGTGTACACACTTTCGTTGCAAAAAGCTTTTATTATCTAAAATGAGTGTACAGTTCGAGAGAAAGACAATAATTTAAACAAATTTTAACATGATTTATTATTAAACTGGCCGGTAGTGTGAAAATTAAGTGTACTCACATCAGCAGGCGCATTTACCACTCCGATGTGGTATCCAACCGGTACGCATAGACCAAGGGCTGTGGAGGCCCCTGCCAATATTAACACTTTTGGCCATCGTTTATTGGCTTTAATATGAGTAACTTCCTAAAAAAAAAAAAACATTTATTTATTTACAATTATTTTTTTGGGGTACTCAATAATAAAATTCGTATGAGCATTTAAAATTGTTTATAGAGATAAATAAACTTTTTTTTTTATAAACTCAATATTCAAATTCTTCTCGAGCAATAATCTAGGATTTTTTTAAAAACATATTTTTAATTATTTACTAATATATTTATTGTTTGTTTTCTTGTGATGTTCAACATTGAAATTCTTCATATGCAATAATTTCTTTAATTGCGTACCAGTATGTTATTTATGTTGATTTTTTTGTGACTCAATAGTAAAATTCTTTTAAAGCATCAGTGTAAAAATTTCTTAATATATATTTTATTATTATTATATATTTATTGCAAATATTATTAATATCAACAATACAAAAATAAATAAAGAAAAATGGTTGCAGATATTTTTAATTTGTATATTCTTAATGATACCAAAAACAAATTGTGTTGATACAATACTAAGCTACCACTGAAATTTAGAGTTTATTTAATTTAAATGAAATGACCACCACTGGATATATTTATATTTAATTGTAAAATTTATATTTACCAGATCTGGTAACATCTTGCATGAAGGAAAAACGATAAATAAATACAATGAAGTATTAGCGCTGCCACAAAACTTAATTAATGTTCTCTATTTATTGTTTATCTAAGTTAATTTAGTTAATTATATTAATGATGATGGGCATATGGAAAAATCAGTAAAACAGCAATAATTCTGCACTATCATTGTGTTTTTGTAAAAAATGATTTGTAGTATGATTAACTGTTAATTGCAAAGAGCATTTAATTAAATATGTGAGTTTAACATATGCTCTGTGGTTGTTATGAACGATTTGTGATTTATTTGGGTTAATACGTCAACCGGTTCATTTATAGACTTTTATAAACAAAATAAATTAAGTTATTTTTGTAAACTATTTAAAGCAGCAACCACATATTAAAAACAAAATGTTAAGTATTGAAACTTATTAAATTAACATTTCAATTTATGATGTTGTTGAAGGTATGCAATTTTAAAGTGAAAATACCTACAGCTTTAAAAAAAAAAAAAAAAGAAAAAGCACTAAGCAATTTTTGTATTTCCAAAGTGTTTGTGTATATTCTCTTTGAATGTAGCACTTCAAATACACACACACAAATATAACTGATGCGAATACTGTTAAATTAAACATAAGAAAAGTCCTTCACAATTTTGGAATAAATTTAAATAAAAATTATGGTAAAAATTCACTATTTTTTGTAGCAATTAAATGACTTATCTGTGCCACGTATTAATTTGCCAGTACAGAAATAATTTGAATTTTTTAATTTGTACCCATTTAATATTTTATACTCCTCTATCTAGAAGTGTATAATACTTACATAATATACAGGGTGTTTCGTAAAAAATGTGAAAAAATTTGCGAGGTGATTCCTTATCGAAAATTAAGGGAAGTATTTTATGTAAATTTTTTTCTTTAGACGTCTCCTTTCTCAAATTTGGATAAATGTAGGAGAAAGATATTTGGTAGATGTTTTATACTTATTAAAAGGTTTCCCATAGTAATATTTTCAATCATCTCCCACCTTCACAGGGGGCTGAAAAATGCAACCCCTGTTGGTTTTTTAGTCGGAACCTTTTGGTGGGTTGAAATTTTGCAATGGTGCATGTTTACTTATTTAATTTTTTACTCAAAAACTGTTGATTTTTCAGGAAAATTTAAATATAAAAAATTTCTAAATAAACGAAGCTTTAAAAAAAATATTTTTAAATTGAAAAATTTCAACCCACCAAAAAGTTCTGATAAAAAAACCAATAGGGGTCGCACTTTTCAGCCCCCTGTGAAGGTGGGAGATGATTGAAAATATTACTATGGGAAACCTTTTAATAAGTATAAATCTACCAAATATCATTCTGCTACATAATATTCAAATTTGAGAAATAAAATGAACACCTAATTTTACCGTTCCTCCGAAAGGAGACGTCTAAATAAAAATTTTATATAAAAGACCCCCTTTACATTTCGATAAGGAATCACCTCCCGAATTTTTTCGCATTTTTTACGAAACACCCTGTATAATAAAATAATAAAAAACAATGCAATTTTTTTTATAAGTAATTTCAAAGCTGTAAATTTAACACATTAAATAACCATAATGCAGCTTGGATAATGAATATTAGTTTATTAAATATAAAAAAATTCTTTTAAGTCACTGCCACATGGCCATTCATTTTTTTTTTTAAATTTTGCATCTGCACGGGCATTTTACATTTTATACTTCTTCACATTTACGTGATCTTTACAAACCATTAAGGTGCTAAAAACTCTTCTCAGAACTAAAAACTGCCTGTGTAACAAAAAATGACGAAAAAAAAGTTCAAAAACCTTTATTCATACAAAAATTACAAAACTATTCGACTAGAACATTATTTGAAGGCACAAACAAATAAATAACATGTAAAATGGACGGACAAATCTTACCTCTAAACCATCAATTTTGGTGGAATTTAATGACTTACTTAACATTATTTTTAGCTTAAATATACAACATTCGATTTACAAAAACAACAATGTATTTCGATTAGGAAGAATTATGAATCTGTAAAATGGCTTAAGTTAATTATAGAATTGATTAAACAAACGCGATAAATAAATTGAATTACAATAATCTTAACCAATTTTAAACTTTAATGAAATTATGACGATGTTTATAATTTCACAATAACTTTTAAATGCTTGTGCGTTATCGACTATCTTCTGAGGTTTTCTACAAAACTACAACAAATTTAATGATAAAAATTGAAACCCCAGCTCAGAAATCTATTTGGAAAACTATTTTTCACAGTCTTACTAATGAGATCATTTTGTTTGTTAATAATGAAATGAAAAAATATAGTAATGCTGTGATATGAACATGGAAACTGGACAAAAAATGATGAATCTTCTAGTATTTCCTGTTTAGAAGTGCGTCGAATATTACATAGGAATCGTTTAAAATCGGCAACACAGAACACAGGGCAAAAACCCACCAAAACCACCCACACTGCCAACTGTCAAGGATAAAGTAACAAAGCACTATGCTAGCACTTGCATGACAACCGATAGCTGGTTAATGAATTAAGGAATTGATACATCAACATTTGCTTGTTCTTACACAATAAGGTATTGTACACTCACAAATTAAATACATACACATTAATTATTATCATGTATGCAAAGAATAACACTAAATAAATCTAGAAAAAAAATACCAATCTTCATGCAAGAGCAATATTATTTACACATGTTATATTTTATGGTGTTTGGTTGCAATTAGTAAATTATAAATCCTGCTTTAACTATTACATATTAAAAGGATACAAATTAAAGCAGAGGTAGAATTAAACGTGGTAAATCCACTAAGGAATGCCAATAGCTCAAAGCCAATCATCCCAACAGCTACGCTTAAACCCACATTCAATCTGCAATGCAATCACAAAACAAATTGGTTATTGCGAGTTTTATACAACCTGCAAGGAGTAAGGAATGCAACATGCAAATAAGGTAAAGTATTGTAAAACGTACAGATCAAAAATAATTTCTTTAATTACTCCAAATAAAACAGAAATGTAAAGCCTTTGCAGAGATTTTCATTTCTAAATAAAAAAGCTAAATTTTAGTCAGTACGATTGTGTTTTTAAAAAAATTGTATCACAGTTAGTTAAGTTTGAAGCAAACGTGGTACAGAATAGCAATAATGATCACAGTAATACACTAATCTCAAGGATATAAAATATTTCTCATGGTCAATCAATACAATTTTTGAATGAGTTGCCAAATATTCTAACATTTTTATTTATATTATTTACATTCATCAGTTATTGTACCAAAAAGGTTTCATAAAATTGTTTATAGAGGTTGTTGACTTCATCAATCAATAACAAAATTTTGTGGGCATTTACATTTAGATGATTTAGATAAAAATATCATTCAACCTACATACATTATCACCTAAGGACATATTAGCAATGATTTACTGCTAAATGTTTAGCTTAATAGTTTTATATAATCAAAAACAATATATTATTATGATAGTAATTTGATAACAACAATCATTATTATACAATAAACACTTATGTTTAAGTATTTGTTGTGATTTTTGTTAAATATTAAGCAATAAAACAATAAAAAATGTTTGTACCTAGATAGATTTAAAAATAATAAAATGGTAAAAATTACACTACTCGCAAATAAAAGTAAACATTGGGATTTTTTTGTAGGCAGTGGAAATAGAAAGAGCAAAATAATGTTAAAACACTGCTTTCTATTTTTATGCATACAATAGAATTTAAGAGTCATTGTCGATTTATTTGCATATTAAAATCAATTTTAATGTTCACGAGGTTAATCAAATCATTTTAAACCACTGGCAGTCATGAATTTGCTATTTTTAATTTAGGATATTGAACTTAAAATACACTTACTGCATGTGCTGGTGCCAAAAAAGTTTCTCTGTGTAATTCTCCGGCAAACAGCTCTTCACGCTCTCCTGGCTGTTCCATAATAAAGTAATACAAACGGTCAAATGTGCGATTAAAGATAAAAATCTTGCAGGTACTAGTCCTGCTGTATTATACATGCCACGCTTTAAGAAGATAGAATCACTAGTTGCTGAAATTATGATAAGTAATCTGGCGTCACATGGGTTTGGTGTTTGTTAAACTTACAAAAAATATTTCTAGATAAAAAACGTGAGAACTGTAGTCTAATAATATGTATATTTTACAAACTAACACGCTAAAGATAATAAGTATGACGTAATTAATCACAGCAAAGTCTGTATACAAACACTAACTACGACTGACGTTAGTAACACAGTAGTTCCAATGTTCCATCGTGGGGGACATTGGCGCTATCGCCCACATGGTTTCAATTAACTACAGATGTGCTACTTGACCTAAACCGGATGCAGCTTCTTTCTTCACAAAAAAATAAGTTTTATTGCATATTTAAGACATACTTACATTAAAATGAGATAAAATACGTTATAGTCTTCATAAATTAACTGTCATGAGTTTTTTTGTTGTTGCATAAAATAGCATTATTTACAGTACAGGCAAATAATGTAATAATAATGATTTTAATATTATAAAAAATAAATATGTTATAAAAATGTACAGAGGTTGGAAAGTAGCGTGTTGAGAGGAGAGAAGTGTGACGTAACGTGTGATGACGAGAGACCACCGCCTGTTGTAACGAATTACTTTTTCCTTATTGAATAGTTGATATGAACAGTTGTTTCATTAAAAGATTGCCAACAATTATCACAAATTTAATTCTGGCTTTAGATAAAAGCTTACACAAACAGCAATTATAATTAATTTTCATTTACAAGGAAGTTGTATTTCTTGTAATTTTGTTATCTTAGTAACAGTTATTCAAATACTTTTATTAATATACTTTTATACTTCTAAATATCTAAATGTATTTTAAGTTATTAAATCTGGGTAAAAAACATTCTTTGTAATTACTTTTATCGACATGAAAAAAGAATAATTATGTTTATATAATTAAAAGGAAAGTTAGTTTAAAATTAATAACGATATTGTACCGAAATGAACAGGATATATTATATGACTTAAAGCGAGTCAAAATGGGTAAGTTTTTGGGGCCTAGATTTTTTTTAATTGATCAGTATGAGAACAGCTTAATTTTTACTTAGAGGCAGGTAGAAAAAACGATAAGATATTTAAGTTTATTTTGTAATATTATCAGTATTTCAAAATAATGTACAATAGATAACTTACAAAACAACATGTCTGCATTTACATTTTCTTTTAAAATTTTGTTTACTTTTAGATTCTTTATTGATATATTCACTTTGGAAATTCGTTCTTGTTGGCATAGGACAAAATAACTAACGCTGTAAGAGTCAATCAATTTGTATACGTTAATATCATAAGCAAACTAAATTAGTTAATTTTTTAAAATCGTATCAATGTATTTAATTCATTCATTTAATATGTATACATTAGTAATTATTAAAATCAGAACAGCCATAAACAATAAAAAAACGATGTTATTTATTACGTTAAATAATATTTGTTATTCAGTTTAAAAAAAATTACTGTAACCATTTAGGACTTTTATGAAACTACAAAATATATTAATTTGCGCTTTTTTTTGTCTAAATATATGATTGTTATATTTAAGCACCAGCATTTTATTTTTTACCTGACACAGACCTAACGTAACTCGTCTACCAAAAATAATTTGTGAACTAAAAAGTGTTGCCTTATTTATTACATTAAAGAGTTTACACATCTATTTTATATATTTTTATATGTATATTAGTTCTTTTATGGTACTGTTAACCCCTTTAACATAATCTATTTGCACTTTTTACTACAGTTCTAGAACTTTGAAACCAAAATGGATTTTAAATTTATTAGCAAATTATGTTCGATTTCATTTTAAAACTTATCACGAATTTTTCTCGAGTCTGGATAAATTAAAAGTTGTGATGAAGTGAGAATTTTATATTAAATTTGTTTAGAAAAATATGTGTTAAGATTTGTCTTAATGCAGTTGGCACAATAATCTTCAGGTGTTTAAAGTCAACACCAAAGTAATTAAAAATTATGTACAATTTCTCTAGTCACCCTGCTGTTATCAAATCGATTGACTCTTTTACATTACCTATTGTATTTGCTTAAACTACAGTTGATAACTACGAAAAAATAGTAAGCTTCTTAAGTACACTTTAGCTGATTTAACAATAAAATTCCGGAGTATTTAAAAAATACCTTTTTTTATTTTTCATAAAAATATTTATCTAATGCTTAAAAACGAATAATCTTCGCACAAAACTGTTTTATTTTGACGACACACAATGACGAGACAATTACCAATCTTAATTCTGAATTGACAGCCACAAATCTTAAACAATTATAAGAAATTTTACTACACAGATAATCAAATAATCTTCAAACGTATTAAAAATATTCCTTCACTTAAATAGACCTATTGGAAAAGTTTCAGAGGGCTTAATTATTTTTCTGCCCTGATTATTACTTCGTTATATTATACAGGATGTCCCGACTTTCTTTTGATATAGTTTAGAACGTCAGCGTTGCTTAATTTTTATCATTTTTTGGACTTTTATTTAAACATGGCTAGAAGCGACGGATCAAAGTTATTTTTAAAATAGCTTGCTTCATCACATAGGCTTGCTCAAATATTGCATTGAGATTTTTTTGTGGCCTGTGAAGTAAGTTTTAACATAGGCCAGCAAAGCAATCACTAAAATTAAACGCATGTTTTTGAAAGTATGGATCGAATGTGTAAAGTTGCTACAAAAAGGGGGAATCGCAAAAACAAAGGTGGAGATTTGTCACAAAGTGCTTAGTCCTGTTTTAATCTACGGGTGCCACTCACAGGTCTTGACAAAATTTAGAAAAAGTCAAGTTAGAAGAAATTAGGTTTGCAAAGAAATGTTTAGGGAAAATTTGTAGAAACAGAACCAAAAATGAACACGGAGAAAAAACCTTAAGGCAAAAGCGATTGAGCACAACACCTAGGAGGCACACTTAAGATGATTTGGACATGTACATCAAATGGCAGAAGAGAGGATGCTCATAAATACCTGTGAAGCACAAGTTTGGAGAGTAAAAGCCGAAGGGGAAGTCCACGACAAACTAGGAACGATGAGGTATGTTATGGGTTGGTTTGAAAATGTACGTTAAAATTCTGACTAGGTGGTGTTGAGTTTAAAAGATTTTTGTAATTTTGGTAGCGTTTTGAATAGTGGAAAATGAGTGGAACAAAACTTGAAAATAGAAGCGTCATAAAGTTTTTGACTAAAGAGGGTAATGGCCCAAAAATTATCCATGAACGAACGCTTGCTGTATATGGTGAGAATGCTCCATCACATTATCAAGTAAAATTCTGGTCGAAACAATTTCGTTGGGGTCGGGATCGTATAGAATAGAAGATGATCCAAAATGTGGTAGACCTCTTGAGGCAAGAACACAGGAAACAGTAAAGAAAATTGAAGGTTTGGTGTTGACCCATCGAAGAATTAAGGTTTCGACTATTGCAAGGGAAGTTCAGATATCTGAGACAACAGTTTTGAAAATTTTGCATGAAGATTTAGGGACGAACAAAGTGTGAGCGTGATGGATTCCCAGCTTCCTCACACCAGAACAGAAATTTGCCAGGAAAATTTGGATGCGTTGCAAGACTGCGACTTTTTTCGAAAATTATCACTGGCGATGAAACCTGGGTGCATAACTGGGAGCCTCCAACATAGCAAGAGTCTATGCAGTGGGTATACAAAGGGTTTCCGCCACCAAAAAAGACGAAAACGGTGTGTTCGGCGGGAAAATTGATGACAACGGTTTTCTGGGACTGCGAGGGGATTTTGTTGGTCGAGTACACGAAAAAGGACATTACAATTACCGGTGAGGTATAAAAAGAGACCACTAAAATCTAAAGCTGCTATCCGAGCAAAAAGACCTCAAAATTGTGCTTAGAAAACCATACTGTTGCATGAGGCTCAAAAAGTTCGACAAATTATCGAAGAATGTGGGTTCCAGGATTTGAGACATCCACCCTATAGTCCGGATCTGGCACCCTGCGATTACTATCTTTTCCGTAAGTTGAAAAAACACTTACGATAGCGGAGATTTTTTTCCGATGATGATTTGAAAACTACTGTTAATGATTAGTTTGAGGAGTTACCAGAAGATTTTTTTTCTGAATGGAATTTTGCTATTGCAGAAATGTTGGAATAAGTGTATAGATGAAACATATGCAGAAATATAAAATTGTTTCATTGCTCTGTCTTTTATTTCATGGTTGGGTAGATCACATAAAAATCTTCCCTCGTTTAATGATTTATGTATGTTAAAATTTTTTTGGGGACATCCCATAAACTTAAGCTCTCTATTTGACAATTGAGGTGAAAAACATTTTAAAAATATGTTATATATGTTTCAGTCATAAAGATTGATCCTTATTTTGTTCTTCATCGGATTCTTCATTTTCATTAAGCAAAGGACTACCGTCGTTAATTCTAGCTTTGCTACCCTTGTGACTCCCATAATTTTTCATTTGGAGCGGAAAAGTTGGAACAAAGTTTCCACACGGCGTGTTTGGCGCCGATCTCGACAACCAACCTCGCGTTTTCCCAAAAGTCCCACAAAATTTACCGTTCGGCGAGGTTTTGGCTTGACTGCCACTAGGCCCATCCAGTAGAGGCATATACAAAGTTTTCGCTTTGCTTCGGTTGTAATAGTACCGCGTTTTTGGCGGTTCCTGGTAGTTATTCGATGTATCCGTGTTCGGTGTGGGACTTTTTTGTTGGGGAAGTTGTTGGATTTTATCGAGCAGTTCCCGTATTTCCGCGGTCGGGCTGGTAGCTCTTGGAGGGGAATCAGGCGTTCCTAAATTAGCTAAACTACTAACGTCTGAACTTGTTATGCTACTAACTACACTGTACTGTTGTAAATCTTGATGTTGCGAACCACTTATAGCTGTACATAAAGGCAAATTTACAATGCTGCTCGGAACACAGACCGACAAGTTTAACAAGTCCGCGAAATTGTGATCATCTTCTTGACTTTCTGAGTCCATGCTATACTCGTTCGAATACAATGTACGATTAATTTTATTACTACTGATTTTATGTGGGTTAATTAAGGCTGAATCACAGTTATGTTGGCTTCGTCTGCTTTCTTCACTGGCTTTGCTTATACAGTCTTGGTGTACAACCGAGTTTTCTACGTTTGGCAATACAGAAGGCATATTTACAAAAGTTATAGTGTTCTGGTAACACGGATTACTCCTTATACAAACTTCTTGATTGTTCAGAGTTTGGCCGACTATAGCGTGTTTATTACTGACATTGTTACTAAGAGAGTTGTTTGAAACGATACTAGAGGTTGCTATGTTTGTGGTGCTGTTCGAGGAGTGAGCACTGGGGCTGTGATGTGCGTACTGGTAGTCGTTGCAGGTCACCGAAGACACGGACCGAGGAAATTGAGAATCCGCTCCATTGCAAATGTTATTTCCTATGCTCACTTCTTCGAGACTCCCCGTGCAGGAATAGGGAGGCGGAATCACTGTGTTTGCCTAAAAGAGATACCAAAGTTAAAGAACTTGCTACATTCATTTCCTGTCTGTATACAATTATTTACTGGGTGGTCCAAAAACAGTGTTGACCTAATTTAAATCACGATTTAAAGCACGATTTAAATCAAGATTTAAAGCACGATTTAAATCAAGATTCGTGATTTTTTAAATTTAAATCAATGATTTTTGATTTTTTTAATAAAAAAATGCCCAACCCTGTCCAAAACTAACCCAAAGTTTAAATTTTCAGTGTTGCTTCAATCATTAAGAGTTCTGATATGGTAAAAAACTAAAAAACCACACTAAACTGCTGATGTATGTGAAGTCCTAAAAGAAGTTTCTGTGAAAAGAATGATTGATTTTGACGTTGTACTTTAGACTTGAAAACTTCATCTGGTTTATGGAAAAAGACCTATACTACAATAATAATCTTTGCACTTAAAATCGTGCATATAAAAATACAACAATAGAAAAAATTCGAAAGTTTTAGAAAGTACGAAGAAAACGCAAGTTACACTGAATTTATTCCTTTGTGGAGCGACGCCGAGGGGAGACAAAAGGAAGCTTTAGAAGCAGCACATTTCAGAGAAGCTTAACCAATCAGCCAAAATTAGTTTAACGTTAATTGCCACTAAGTTAATCCATTCGAATTATCAAGTTAAACACTTTGTACAACATTCGTTAAGAAATGGTGGAGGTGCCGGTGCTAGCATAAAATTTCGTTAATTTCAAATTGAACGAAATCTAAAACGGTTTAGTCATTAAAATTTCATAATACCGCTATCAGCGTCGTCATTAGAACACGATTCGTGTACACCTTCCACGACATGTTACTAAAAACTTGAATACTTACAGAAACCTACGCTAATAACACTATCAGAAAATGGATCACCTTAAAAAGGTGCAAGGAAGAAAAGTAAAAACATATTACACCCTTGACGTAGGTTTTATCTCCTGTATAACTGATTTATGGTTAAACCTCCTGAATATTTTACATCCTTTTCCTTTTGCTTTATCCTAGGAGCTATTAATATTCTATTAATCACAGGAAACAACCAAAAATAGCGCTGTTATTAGATGTAAAGCTTTGTTTCTTTTAAAATACAAGTATCAATCACCGTTTGTGACTTTATCATCTAAGAATTAGCTTCCATATAACTTTCTTTAGTGTTAAGCAACCCCAGAAAAATTGATCGAAGTGTACTTACTTCATTTGCAGCGTTACAGATATAACTGGAACCCAACGACTCCATGGTACTTGTAGCTGATAAATTACCTTTAAAATTAGAAGAGTGTTACTGAGGGACAATAATGGACTAAGAGTTTACTCACCAACAGGTCTAACAATGTAATTGCGGAAATATTGCACCATGAGATAGCCCGTTGTACCTCCTCCACATTTTTGGCCAGAATCCCCATTGAAATTCTTGTAATTAAACACGAGAGGGTACATGTCCGGTTTTGATGTTACCTGCAAGCAGTGTTAGAATTAAGCGACATTGATTAGTGTGTCTTCATGTCATTTACCTCTGTGTAAGGTGGCGGGGCTTGGTGAAAACTATTACAGCGGCTATAATGCGGCGGAGCGTAGATAGAACCATTAGAATCAGGTTCTGAAGCTCTATCATCACGACCAGTACTTCGGCAACACCAGCTAGTTTGGTTATGCCTTTTCCATAAGCTACATACGCATAAAATGCCTGCAACCGTAGCGGTTATCGCGGCCCAGAAGTACCTATAAAAGTACACACACATAACTCTTGCAATAAAATTGTAGGCAAGTCATAATGACGAAAGGAAAATACGAATTCGCGCGTTGTCCCTGATATAAACGAATCTAGTAAAGACAATCGTCGATAACTATTACAAACTGTTTAAAAAACTTGATTAGCACTTTAACTGAGTTTCCGTGTTGCCGAACGGGGGTTCTAAACTTTTTGTAGTTGGAGTTAAGCGTGCTAACAAAATTAGTTAGCGTTCACAGCCGCAAAGAGGGTTATGAATTTGCCTTGGTCTTTTGAATCATCTTTGCTTCTAGGATTTAAACACTTTGAAGCCCAAAATATAACCAACGTTTCGACTAGTTTATCGATATAATCCTCAGGGTACTTGTTTAGTAAAGTGAATCAAATAAAAGATTATTTGTAAAAATCTTCAAAGAAATGGCAAGAACTCAACTGCAGAAAAAAACTCCACTAAAAACTCCAGGAGAAACGCCAGAAAAGAAGAAAAAAACGCCTTACACCTTCATAGGTAAATAGGCTTTAGGATTAAGTAAGTATGTTGTTGAATACTTACCAATGCCCGAGAAACAGTGGATTAAACATATTGGCGGCGGGTAATGTTGGCGGCCGGTATGATACGGACGGGGCAAGTAAATAACAACATCCTTGTTTACAACATTCTTTAGGCGGTGAACAATAATGACCGCCATCACAATTTTTCACCGGCACTTGCTGTAAAGAAAAAAAAAGTAGAAAAAGCTGATAACAATACAATTAATGCATAAGATGTAAGTAACTGAAACGCTTAGTAGAAAGGTTAAAAAGTTTTGAAGATTAAGAGAGAAACAACATAAAAACTAAAAATTTGGTTCAATAAATTAAATTATTTTTGTGGTGTCCTCAAAAGTCTATTTTTCTATAGACTGTTCATTGTTACATCCCATTTTCTGATAAATTATTGTTTCGAAGTTTATTTAATCCACAAACTTGAAATAGTTCGTGTTAATGCGGACATGTTCCGAAAAGTTAACGATTTAAAATATTCGAAACTGCAAGCAGACATTTAGAGTTAAACTTTTCCAATTTATATGCTCGTTCTGTACTTTGACCGAGCTTAAACAAGGCCAATGTTAACTACTGCGAGCACTTGACATAAGCTTTATTTTAAACCATCTGGGACAGTAACATTAATTGCTTTATTTTAAAAGCTACTAAGTCCATTAGTTAAAAAAGTGGCACATTTACCGTCAGAACTAATCTACCCGCAGAAAAACAAGCAGGAGAATTTCAGGAATTAAAAATCCATTTCAGACAAAGCTTGGTGCACATATTTCTGAGGTAATGTTCTTCGGAAACATATTTATATCAATAAAGCATAGAAACATGAAAAGTTTTCCAGATATAAAGATAGTTTAGATGTAAAATAGTGGCCAAAGAATATTCAATACTAAACCAAAACTCCAATACAAGAGGCTTAGAAGTCAACACTTTATAGAATTTAATAATTACGTAATGAGTACAACTTTTTTTTATAAAATCGTAGATTTTTGTTTTACTTGGCGAGTTTAATAATTGTCAAATGGCACAGTCTTATAAATAATAACATTTTTTTTTATCGAAGTGATGACAGAAAAAAAATTACTTGAAAACAAAAGTTTAATTTTAAAGCTTTATAGAAACAAACGGAGTTACATACCGTGACGGAAGTCATCATAACGGCGACGTAAAAAAAGTTTGATACATCGCACTTTTGCAGCACTAATTTTCAATTCTCAAATTCTCCAAGGAAGACAATTACAGGAAAGATTAGACGACGCGACGTTACCTAAAACATTTTAAACACAATTAAATCGATAAGGCGCAAGTTACACGTATCAGCGTCAAATTAAAGCGTTCGTACCTTTCAGTGTGGGGATGGGAAATTTGAAAAACGACTCCTGGAACTTCTCCAGAAGCTGTGGAACGATGCAGTGGCACGACGTCGCTCGAGGTCAGCGCGAAGGAACATTGGCGCCAGAAGCTAACCTTTCGGCGCCGCAGATCCTAGCGTCCCAAAAATTCTAGTTTCTCACAGACTCTACCTCCCCATGACGCAACGAGGAATGCGATGTAGGGGTGTAGTAGAAGTAGTAATGTAGATCCGGGAGATTTATGGGTTTATTGCTCTTTTCTGGGAAAATAAAATTGCTATTAGGACACGTCCATATGCAATCAAATTCAACGTTGACGTTTTAAAATTAAATTTATAAGCGTTCATCTGCGTTTAAACATTCTTAGACGTATTGCTGTGAATATTCTAAAAATTTTTGGGTCAACATTGCTCTAAAAGAAATACCAAATAGAAAAACTCACTGCATTAGCTATCATTAATATAGACACCGTGTTTTTGACTGTGTGACATACGAATGTTACCTTTTAATAAGCAACCGTTAAATTTTGGAGTAGCAATCGGGCTAGTCCGTTAAAATTAAATTATATTTAACCTTTATTACCTTAATGTTTTTTGAAATAAAAGTCTTTGTATAAGTGTTTATTTTATTTTAATTTAGGTACCCGATAAGGATACAATATCGCTATGTAACATTATGGTGGAGGCGCCGGGCGCAGATCTTTAATACCTCTTCAACTATTACAAAAGCGATTTAAAAAAATCCAGTTTATACACCAAGTGTTACATATCCTTTTAACACAAGACAATTGAAAAATCCGGAAAATGCCCCGTGGAGTAAAACATACATCGGATTGTGTTCCACGTTGCGAAATACTTCAATATTAAAGTCAGTCAATGAAAATAAAAATTGTAATCCTTGTTGAGCTAAAACAATGGATATTTATAGCAAAATGAACAACAATAGCATCTCTCTGGTTCTTAAACATCTCCACAAAGACAAAAAGCGAAGAAAAAGGAGACAACTTAAAGTATCTTTCCTTGTAAAATTCAAAATACCATGCAACATCGATTGTTATCGCATCACAAGATTTTGCAGACGTGAAAACATTCAAATATTACTATTACATGAACAAATTGTTTTAGTTGCGGCTTAATTAAGATGTATTATTGTTGTACTACATTGTCATGAATATGAAACAATTTAAAACTTTACGGATAGATCATTCTAGGTTATCGTTAGTATTTATGTAAGTAGGTTTAACAACAAATCACTTTTTTGATGAATAACTCTTGCAGAAATGCCAGACCGGTTTCAAGACCTTCGCTAGTAGCAATTATTAATAAAAACTAAGCTTGCTACTGACAAAAAATAGCGTTTTTAAAGATCTAGCGTTAAAGATTTATTATAAAACAGGATAAGTGATTTTTGGTTCAATTTAATTGTATCATTTTAGATTTCTTACACGCAGTTACAACAAGGATGCGTGCTCAGCCCATTATTATTCTCAGTAGTTAGATGGCGTAATTAAAGAAGTAAAACAAAAAATGAGACCGTTTCGTCTAGGCAACTGGAAAATGGAAAAAATAAACAAAACTGAGCTAATGTTCGCAGACGACATGGCCTTAGTCGCGTAAACAGAAAAAAATCTGCAACATAATCTAGAAACTCTAAACCAGGAATAGGAAAAAATAAATATGAAATTAAATACCGAAAAAACTAAAACTATGGTCGTTACAACAGAGAACTAAGGGCACATTAAATGGGCTTAGGTTGGAACAGGTAGAAAGCTTTAAATATTTAGGAGTGATCATACAGAAAAATGGACGAATGGGCGGGGAAACAAGCGAAAGGACAGGAAATGTGGGAAAAATATTTAACAGTTTAAGAACAACATTTTTCGGAAACAGAGAAGTCCCAAAACGAACAAAAGTGGAAGTGGTCAAAAAAGTAGTAACTCCTGCACTTTTATACGGAAGTGAAAAGTGGACACTCACAAATAAAATAGTAGCCGAGTGAATGCAGCACAATTGAGGTTTTTAATGAAAATCCAAGCAAAAACAAAAAAGATAGAATCAGAAATGAAACATAGAGAGAACAAATAAAGATAAAATCAGCTGAAACAAAAACACAAGGTCACATTTATAGGATGAAAGAAGAAAGTTTAACCAGAAAAGCTTATGAAGCAAGATCACAGGGAAAAAACGAAAGAGGTAGATCAAGAAAAAGCAGCAACGGTAGAAACATTAAATGGAAAGACATCAAAAAGCTAGCACAAGATAAAAAAAGCATGGAAAAGAGTCAGTGTAACACAACTCAACAGTCCTACACCTAACAGTAGAAGACTTATGACTCAATAAATAAAATAAATACACTAAAAGTACTGATTTTCAATTATTAAGTAATTAAGAAATAGTTTCTTTGCGGAGTTTCATGTATAAATTTTACTTCTGAATGAGTACATATCCGTGTCTACTAAATGTAAATTCATTTCAAAATTGGTAACACAAGCTCATAATAAAACTTCCTGATGTACCTGAGGTAATAAAAAATTGTTAGTGAAGAAGTAAAAAAAATATCCAAATTTAGACAGAAGCAGAGGAAATCCTAATGTGTTCTTGGTGTTTTTTTTTTCCTCCAAAATTGGTTCCGATTTCACATCTACAGACTACAGAGAACGTTTTAACATTGAGAATTTAAATGAAGATAGCGACAAAATGAAACAATACAAAAAAGATCTCTTCATTTAAATTTAAATGAAATAGTTTAACTTATTCTGAACGCTTATCGAGTTGACAATTTCCAAGAAAATGCAAAAGCGTTTTTATTATTTTTTACTAAACAAATTGTGCACGTTGCGACGAGAAACTACAGAACGCCAAACGATATTGCTGGTATTGTACGGTTTAAGATTAGATAAATGGAATACTTTGCGACTAACGTTGAAATATAGAAATTGGTCGAGGCGGCTGGGTCGCGCGGCGTGGCCTTTGTTACACTGAACAAAATTGCTACGTCAAATGCTAGGTCACAGGAGTGCATGCTCTAAATTTCGTTGCACGTTGAATCGCAGGACGATAAAAACCTGGATGTTGTATGCTAGTTTTATAAAACATCTGCGAGTTTAAACGATAACGTCGAGTCAAGTAACACAATTTAAGTTATTTGAACATATTTAGTAAAATAAAACGGTTTGCGTAAAAAGCTTTTTGCAATTATGTACGAGATTCGAGGGCTTATTTTTATGTAATCCTATGAATTAATAAACATTTTAACTTTAACCTAATTTGCTACGTTTATTTTTGAGTCTGGATGTCTCCAGTGGTCAATCCTAGTCACAATTATTACAATCTAATCACTACACTACTGTGACTACATAGCACTGTATTCTGCTTTTGTACACTTTCAGTCTACACAAGTTCAAAGGGTTTAATCCTTTTGAGCCTATGCACTAGTTTTTGATTATCAAGGTTGGAGCACTTCACTGTTAGAATGTGGAGCCTCTCCTCATGGCTTTTGGCAGCTTTTTTAATTTCTTCCTGGACAGATTCAATCTGGAGTTCCTGGTGTAAATCGTTGTTCCGAAAATACCAAGGAGCATTTACTCTGCTCCTTTATACACGGTTTTGGAATTCTTGAAGACAGCTGTAGTTGCTTTTTTTTGTAAAGCCCCATAATTGTAGGTCATATGTCCAAACAGGCTTGAGCACCTGTTTGTATAGGAGCAGTTTATTTTGGATAGAAAGCTGGGAATTTCTTCCTATCAGCCAATACATATCTCTATACTTTATCTTCAGCTGTTTCGTTTTCTTTTTGACTGTTCCTTCCATTTTAAATTGGCGTCTAAGTTTAGGCCAAGATATTTAGCAGTCTTTTTGCAAGGAATTATATTATTATTTAGATACAGTGGTAGGTAGTTCTTTTGTTGGTAAAATTAACGTGGACAGATTTTTCTTCGTTAATTTTTATATGCCACTGTTTTGTCCATGCATATATTTTATCAATTGCGCTTTGGAGATTTTCTGTTGTTTCTGCTATGGTTGCTCCTGTAGTTAGAACTGCGGTGTCGTCATCAAATCTGGCGAGTTTTACGTGTTGTGTTTCTGAAATGTCATGTGTATACAGCAGGTACAAGGACACTTCCTTGAGGTACGATTGCTCTTATAAACTGAAGTTCTGAGTATACGTTTTCCATTTTGACCTTAAACGTTCTCTAAGATAGATATGACTCCAGGAGCTGACTATATTGAACAGGGAGCATTTTCTTTAATTTCATTAGTAATCCTTTATGCCAGACTTTGTCAAATGCTTTAGCAACATCGAGAAATGTTGCAAGACAAAATTTCTTCTCTTCTAAGGAATTCTCTATGTCATTTATTATTTGATAAACTTATACACTTTCTTTATACCCAAATCGTCGTGCAAAAATATCCAAACATTTGTTTCGGATACCCCAACTTCCCTGGCAATGAAAGACAACTCCATCCGTCGATCAAGAACGTTCTTCTCCCGCTAACACTTTTAGGTCTTCTATTTTTCTTGCATGATGACTGAGCTAACTTTCCTCTGGTGTTCTGGGTTTTGAAAATGATTTTTCTGATGGCCCACAGGATTTAGTATAAAATTTGAATACCAGCGACTGATACACAAGGAAAAATTAGGCAATGATTTCATTATCCTTTTAGTGAAGCAGATAATCATTAACTAATATACTTCATATATCACTTACATAATTCGTCAAAAAAGCAAGACAGTATTAGAAAACAAAATGAAACAATTTACTGTTCCTATTTAAAAGCTAAGTATTTACGTCAAATCTAGCCTAACTCGAAAACTTCAAATTTTGTGCTCTTAAAACATCCTTTCAAATAGTCTTGTATTTTTTTGACAGAATAAACTGTTCCCCATAATAAATTGCTAATACTCTGGGGGAGTTTCTAAAACATTTTTGTGCTTTTGTGCCATCAATAGAGAATTTATGATGAAAAAAATCAATGATTTCAGAGACTTAATTTGTTTCATTTTAAATAAATTCTACCCTACCATGATTTAATGAAGTCCAGGACATTTCAGATTAAACTGAATACTTAAACAAGCTTTTTCGTTGAATCTTGCCATCGAAAATTATTCTAATATTGCTGGAGAACGCACAATTTATAAACGTTGATTTTTTTAGATCTGATTTGAACGTGTTTCGATAATTTAAGGCTATTTTTAACAGCAGCACTGTGTTTTTTGACATTGAAAATGAATAATTATACTAATAATATGCAATATTTTTTGAAAGTCAAATGTTCACATACATTTTGCGTTATATCTTTCAGTAGTCAAGTCGTTGCATTATTTTTGAGTTTGTTTTACGCCGTTAACTGTTCAAATTAGCTCAGTAAAAGCTTTTTAAGTAGTTTTAAACTGATATTAATTATTTTCGCAACAGTCTTGTTTGTATCTAGACGTGTTGATGAAAAATGCATGAACATTATTTCTTCCACCATCCGATACTTTTAGATTTCTTGACATTGTTGTTGGCTTTGATTTTTTTATTGTTTTTTGTAAGAGCCTGAAGGATATTCTACAAATAAAATCTTGGCGAGACAAAACATATACTGCTTTTACTTACTAAATATTTTTGTTGTTGTGTATGTACTCTTTTGTTTAGCTTAGATTTATAAAAAAAGCACCGTCAAGCCTTTACATTAATAATGTGTTTCTTAACTATAAAAGAAGGAAAATAATTTTAGTCACGGAAAGTATAATGTAAATATGTTTGGTAACAACAAATAAATTTTGGAGATGATAAAAAATAATCGTAGCAATAATTGTGTAGCCTTCAAACCGATTCTAGTTTTTCACATTTTACCTAATCGTTTAAAAAGTATTTTGTCGTAGTTTAAACAGTGAAGTATAGTACAAAACTTCTCTGTAGCAGAAATATCTGTGAAATTTCAAGTGAGTGCCAAGCAAACTTTTGCTGATTTTTTTGTAACGACTGTTGTGATGCGGTTGTAAAAGATATGATATCATAAATTTCAGTCGGTGGTTGTTCGAATCGGATTCTTGGCAGCAGCTAAATCCGCGAAAAGGCAAGGTTCAAATCTGTTTGTTGTAACTTTTCCAGCATTTTCCTGATTAAGGATTTCATGGGCTCAAAGGCCCCAATAACAGGCAAACATCTCTTACATTTAATTGAAATGCAATAAAACAAACTTTAACTTTGCTAGATCGATACAAACTCGGAACATTCATTCCATTTAATTAATGTGAAGAAAAACTGTGCTAATTGTAGTGGGATACAGACTGCCCAGGATGTCTTGAAATATAGGCTAAAACTTTTGTTAATAAATGTAATTAACTTGAAGGGAACACTATGCTGGTGTAATTAAAACTGCAACACTAATTAGTATATCGGTATAAGAAAATTGTTAGTATTACCCTACATACAAACTCTAAACAATAATGCGTTTGACTGACTATGTTGACACTTTTCTATTGTAAATTCCATACATTAGTGCAGAAATACTATGATTTTAAATCAATTTACAGACAAAAGACATTATTTATGTAAAATTTAATAATCCTGTGCGCCAGTGGCGCACCCAGGATTTAATCTTGGGGGGGGCCGGGTTAAACGGATTTTTTTTTTGCAAATTCAATAAAATTTATAAAACTCATAAAAATGTATTTAAAGAATAAAATCAATTTTTCTTTTTTTTTTACAAAGCTCTTGAATAATTTCAGCTGTGGTTACAGTAATATCTCTATGTATATATAGCAAAGCTAGTCCATTTAATCGTGATTGTGTCATCGTTGCTCTTAAATAGGTTTTTAAAAGGCGCAAGGTTGAAAATGACCTCTCACTGACGCATGTTGTTACCAGCAGCGTTGCAAATATTTTTAATAAGTTATATATGTTTGGATATATCATTTTGTCGCACTTCGAAATTGCATCAATAGCATTTTTGCATGGAATTGTTGCAAACGGTTTTTCAAATTTTTTATACCACAACTTGAATTCGGCGTTCAAAATTGCTGGATTTGTACAAGGTAAATCCCGGTCATAAAATTTACACAACTGGTGAAAATCTTCTATTTGATATTTAAAACTGAATGATTTGACCAATCTGTCATTCTATTTACAAAAATATACAAAACATATAGCATACATTTTTATAAAAATTCTGTATGTCCGGTCATTGAACATTGAACAACTTTATGAATTTCGGTTTTTGTCATAAGGGTTAATGGAATCGAATAAGTTGGTAACATTAAAAATTACATTTAAAAAAAATAGTCATCTGTAACTTGCTCAAAAAAAGATATACCTTTAAAAAAAGTATAGTCCCCTTGGTGAGGGTCGAGTATTAATAATTTTAGGGTAGATGTTACATCATGCAGCATATAAATAGTTTTGACCTAATGACGTTTTTAATTAAAAAAACAAACAATTATATAAAGAAATTCATATCATCGCTCAGCGTCGTAGTTGACTATTCATATTTATAGGGAAGATGCAACATTTTATCCTAGATCATACACTTTATAAATGGTTTTCACTTAATAAATGATGAACTGCTTATTTTGTAACAGGTTGTTTAGTGTTTAAGTTAATTGACATGATCAAAAATAATTTAAAATGACTTTAAAATGATACAATAAATATCGACTGCTCTCAAAAATCAGAAGTGTTTAATTTAAACTAAATACATAAAACTATGCCTGTTTAAAAAATAAAGTTTAATTTTAGTGAAACATTCAACCACTAATCAATTTGTACACGTAAATAACAAAATTTTGGAGGTTTTGTTAGGACGAAATAATATTAAAATATATATGCCCGCAAATACAAAAGATAAATATCTTTTACTGTAGAAGCAATTATTATTTAAAAGAAAAAAAATCGTAACGCTAACAGTAAAATAGTATTTAATTATATACACTTACTTTTTAAATTTCTTTCCTCTTTCGTTAGAAATTTTAACTCTTATTAACTGATTATGATTACACTGATTCACTGATTTACTAAAATTCGTCCACTGTACTAAACAGCAATGACCTTTTTCTCACAATTTAGAAAAAGATGAACCAAAACAGAAACACATTTTTTATTGCTACACGTTTTGTATGGTAACCCCGCCGAGGGACGAAACTGACCAGACCGTAATAAAATTTTAACACAAAGTGTCCCATGGTCGAAGAAGTAAAATACATTTATCTCAATCACTTTTACAGTTATAACTTGTGGAATTTTTTTCTTGATTCCGCATTAATAAGAAATAAGCTTACATAAAAAAAGTTCCCAAGGGGGGCGATCGTTCCCCGCTGGATCCGCCCCTGGTAAATATAAATAACTAAAATTGTAATGTGATATTTTAAAACTAAAATTAATCAAAACCTATTTAAGAAGCAGCATGTCACAACACCGTCTTAGCGCTTTGTCCACTATATCAATTGAAAAAACAATAGCTTGTCAACTTGAACTGGATAAACTCCTTGACCGATTTGCCAATGAAAAAGCGAGAAAAAAAATAATTTTAAAGTTGTTTTTGTGTGAAAACTAAACATGGATACATTTTTTTAAACTGAACGTTCAGAAGAAATTTCGTCAGACTCTTCCGAGAAACAAGGGGGCGCACCGACCTTACTTGCTCCAGGGAGCTGAATTCATTGCTACGCCTCTGTCTAGAACTGTTTTTTAGGAATACTCACTTGAAATTTTTAGGTAAAAATTTTCTAGCCTGTTTGGGGGGGGCCAGGGCCCCTTGGCCCCCCCCCCTGGGTGCGCCACTGCTGTGCGCAAAATTGCTCTGTAACTTTACTAAGGCATCGTGTTTGCTTCAAATTTTAAATTAAATCCAATGCAAACCGTTGATACGGCTGTTTCATTCAATTTTACGCGGTTTCGAGCAAAAAGAAACGAAGGATAATATGTTGAGAGACTTCTAAGGTCAGAATCCTTGCATCTTTTCTCATAAATCACGCAAAAACGTCAGATGCATCACGTTATTTTTTGCCAATCCTTGAATGTAAGGATAATCCCGAACAATTACATTTAAAAAGCGAAGTTCCGTTTTTATTCCATGTGAATTTCGTTGTTATAATCTCGAGTGACTACTTACCGCGACAGACGTGTAGTGCTCTTCAGTTATCAGGATATTCCGCGAATAACACGGTCTACTTGAAATTGTTTTCTTCACATATCCTTGTATATCACATAACATAAACCCTTATTAGTTTGACGGTCATATAAAGGTCTCGTGTTCCTATCCTTGTTTACGGTGAACGTTAAAAGGATTCATGTATCACATATAAGGAACTTTTAAAAAGGGTTTGGTTATGTTTTCTTATTAATACGACGGTTTAATCAAGTAAACGGTTTTAACTGAACCAAATTTCTGCCCAATTTTGAGCAAAAAACTCAAATCATCTACTTTTGAGGAAAAGGAGAATTTTTTAGCTAAATTATAATCAGTTTTTTTCGGACATATAAACACTGAACGTTAAAGATTATATTGATGTTAATATTTAAGCTTCTATTAAGTTAATAAAGTGCTTAATTTTTAAGGTGTTACACCTGACAAAGTATAACAAAGTATACAAAGAAGGAAAGGCGCCAGAGGATGGGGATTATAACATCTATAAATAAAAATGGGGACAGTAAAGACTGCAACAACTACAGAAGTATCACACTAATTAGAACAGTAGCAAAATTATATCCAAGAATATTGGAGAAAAGACTAAGGATAGCCCATGGATAAACTAAGTAAGTAAGTACACCTGAAGCTCTAATACATGTGAATTTCTGTTCATTTTTATCTCTTCAGTCAAGTGCGATCCCACAGTGGTTCGCATCAAACTTTTCACTCTGCACTTTTAATAACGACAAAACCATCATAGGTATAATATTGTAGATTACAGTTTAATTATCTGTGGTATTAACATTTAGCAGGGGTTTTAATGGCGTGACGCAATCGATGGGCAACCTTACCTGGTAACGTCAATATGTTGAAATCGGGTATTACATTTCCCCAATTAATATAACAAAAGATCTTTCAGATATGCCTGTTTTGTTAAAATTAATATCAAACTTAAAAAGATTTAATAGGACGTCGCAATACGAGATACAGTTTATAAATACGTATTTAAAAAAAACAACAACAGAGTAATACATAGGATGTAATAATTATACCTCGGTAACTGAAGAAGATAGGGGGTTAATAATTTTGGTTTAGGATATCTCTTACACTTCAGAAGCTTTAAGAATGGATTTTTTCATTTATAATCCTACTGTAATTGTTGTACCTAACATAGAGGTAAAATTTGGACTATTTTACTGCAATATACAACTACAATTTTCACTCCTCGTTAAACACTTTAAAAGTTCACAAATGATTATTAGCTAAAGAAGACCTACTAAACTTGGATTACCTTTTTATTAAAATTTATTAATCTAATCAGCATAGAAAGGTTATTTAGTCAAAGGTTATGGAGGCACATTATGTAAATCGTATGAATTCCCTTACATTGTATTTATATAAAAGGCCTTTTATATGGTAATGCTTTTTACCGCATCGAGTATACTTTACCCGTGTCACATGTAATATAAGTATCGATTTCAAAATTCAACGAGATTCTGGTTCTACGCTAGCAAAAAGTTCACAGCTCAAGCCAAAATTATAATAAAGGTCTAAACGTAATGGCGTGAAAAATAACACAAATCCTTATGCAATCAGTTCAGGGGAAATGTAAAATTAAATGTTATTGGAAACAAAAAATTTTCCAAAGTTATTTTTGTTCGGAAAATGTTCTTAAATGCTTATTTAGCAACGGTAATAAACTTAATTTTTAATTTGCAAGTTTAATCAGTGTTATTAACAGCATCTGCTTTGTGTAAGTCGCTTTCAGCTTTTTCAGGACACCATTTTTATTTTTTTTATTGTAATTTATTACAAAAGGTTTTAAAAATTAAGTTTCCTTCGCAGGTCGTTCGATTCAGGTCACGTAACCGTAAATTTTTGTTAAAAAAAGTTCATCCCGGAGGAATTAAGAATGCCAAGCAAATTTTCCAGCTGAAAAAGTTTTAAACTCCCTCACGAACTGTTTATAAAGAAACAATGAGATTGTTTACCTCCCTTTAAAGTTCCTGATGAGTTTCTGCATTAACTTAACCCTTGCGTTAGCTGGAAATCGAATTAATCCATTGTGCGTCGATGTTTTTGCCACCAAAGGCCACCACTGTTGCTTCAAGAACTTTACCAAACTGCAGATTTAATCAAACTTCGTCTCAAAGCTACCTATGTCAACTTATCGAACTATGAAGTTGTTCCATCCAACTTATATAAAAGTCGAGACAGGTCCAATGTTTATGAAAAATTTATTACTTCTTATCTGGTAAAGAAAGCTCTCTCGTTTATTAAAATTAGCCGTTGTTATACCACACAATCACTTAGTTTTTCTTTGTAAGGTTAAGGAAAGTTAATTATTGTGAAAGTTGAAAAGTTTTTGTGCTAAATTTTTCATGTAGGTACATAAAATTTTGTAAAATTAAAAGAGCAAAACCCTTTGATTAGTAAATGCTTCAAGCAACAAAAGTTTTAAAACTGGCCTAGCATTTCGACAAAGGACATTTTAAAACGAAATTTGAGTAAAAGAAATCTTTCATTTTATATTCCATGGAATATTCTACCATTATACAAGAAAGGGGACAAAAGAAATTGTTCTAACTATAGAGAAATAACATTAATGAATGTAAAAGAGGGCTTAAAACAAGGATGCGTGCTCAGCCCATTATTATTCTCGGTAGTTATACAGGGTGAGTCATTAGTGGCGGATCGGTCGATTGTAGCTAAACGGTTTGAGATAAAAAGTTGATTCAAACGGTATTCCATACAGTTTTTTCTTCCGAACACGATAAAAATATTTTCAAATATACAGGGTGAGTCACCTCTCTGGAACCAATAGCAACTTTTATATTTCAAATACAACACCCCATTTTTTATTTAATATTCTTGACCGCCTTCATTTTAGCTTTACATCGATATAAAATAGTACAGGTTTTTATGCGGTCTTGTTACTAAAAAAAAATAATTTTCAAAACTTTTCAAGATTTTAAGTCTTTATTTAAAAAATTCTCCTGAAGTCATTTTTCGAAGCACAGAGTTGTAATTTGGTAACGACATGCAGAAACCATTGCTCTATTAGCTCGATACGAAAAAGTTTGAATCACGCATACAGGGTGTTCATAAATAGGTGGCAATTTTCTTGATTTTCAAAAGCTTGTTATTCAATTTTTTCAAATGCAAACCCCTGTATTTTCTTGTCATCGAATTCGTCTTTAAGAGAGCTTCATTTTTTATTAAGTATATCCTATACCCAAAACTCATACTTTTCAAGATATTCGACATTTTTTCTTCTAATCATTATTAAAGCAAATAGGATGCTGTGGAAATCGAAAAAACTGACTGTTCATTTCACTAACGTCAAAAACTTGTCATTTATTTCTTGAATTATAGCATTTCCATAATTAATTTCACTTTACAAAAGCAAATTGACATGGTTTATTCACCGTTTCGTGTATTTAATTACTAATAGTAGGTAGATACTTAGTCTTGTGGATTCGCTTATAAGCAATAAATAAATTGGCAACCAAATCAATTTTATCATTGTTATGAACTTTACTGGTGTTTCTAAACCTTAAAGGAAGCGCGAAGAAACACAGAAAATGAAAGACAAATTATTTGTTGAAACCACAAAGAAAACATTAAATAAATTCTGTAAATAAAATAATAGAACATAAAAAAATCATTGCTATATGAAATTGAATAAACTAGTTAGCCTTTAAGTGCATGTTAATCAAAATGTGCGTAAATCCTTGCCGCCAGCAAAGGATTTCTTTCGCCTTCTCTCAAGCAATAAGCCATCTCAATTTGCTCTTGTAAAGTTAAATTAATTGTGGAAATGCTATAAATACAAGAAATAAATGACAAGTTTTTGACGTTAGTGAAGTAAACAGTCAGCTTTTTCGATTTCCACGGCATCCTATTTGCTTTAATAACGATTAGAAAAAAAAAAGTCGAATATCTCGAAAAGTATGAGTTTTGGATATAGGACATACTTAACAAAAAATGAAGCTCTTTTAAAGACGAATTCAATGACATAAGAAAATACAGGGGTTTGCATTTGAAAAAATTGAATTACGAGCTTTTGAAAATCAGGAAAGTTGGCAGCTATTTATGAACACCCTGTATGCGTGATTCAAACTTTTTCGTATCGTGCTAATAGAGCAATGTTTTCTGCATGTCCTTACCAAATTACAACTCTGTGCTTCGAAAAATGACTTCAAGAGAATTTTTTAAATAAAGACTTAAAATCTTGAACAATTTTGAAAATTATTTTTTTCAGTGACAAAGCCGCATAAAAACCTGTACTATTTTATATCGATATAAAGCTAAAATGAAGGCGGTCAAGAATATTAAATAAAAAATGGGGTGTTGTATTTGAAATATAAAAGTTGCTATTGGTTCCAGAGAGGTGACTCACCCTGTATATTTAAAAATATTTTTATCGTGTTCGGAAGAAAAAACTGTATGGAATTCCGTTTGAATCAACTTTTTACCTCAAATAGTTTAGCCACAATCGCCCGATCCGCCACTAATGACTCACCCTGTAGATAGGGTAATTAAAGAAGTAACACAAAAACTGAGACCGTTTCGCCTAGGCTATTGGAAAATGGAAAAAAGAAACATAACTGAACTACTATTCGCAGACGACATTGTCTTAGTCGCGGAAACAGAAACGAATCTGCAACACAATCTAGAAACTTTGTACCAGGAATTGGAAAAAATTATATGAAAATAAATACCGAAAAAACTAAAACTATGATCGTTACAACAAAGAAAAAAGTGCATAACATCACTTTAAACGGGCTTAGGTTGGAACAGGTAGAAAGCTTTAAATATTTAGGAGTGATCAAAGAGGATAATGGAGGAATGGACAAGAAAATAAGCGAAAGGACAGGAAATGTGGGAAGAATATTTAACAGTTTAAGAACAACATTTTTCGGAAATAGAGAAGTCCCAAAACGAACCAAATTCGAAGTGGTCAAAAAGTTAGTCACTCCGGCACTTTTATACAGAAGTGAAAGATGGACACTCACAAACAAAACTAGTAGCCGAGTGGATACACCTGAAATGTGATTCTAAGAAAAATCTAAGGAAAAACCATAAAAGGTAGAATCAGAAATGAAACGTATAGAGAACCATTAAAGATAAAATCAGTTGAAACAAAAACACAAGAAAGACAGCTGGGATTGTTGGGTCACATTTATAGGATAAAAGAAGATAGGTTAACCAGAAGAGCATATGAAGCAAGATCACAGGGAATAAACAAAAGAGATAGACCGAGAAAACCCTGGCAAGACGAAGTTAAAAAAGCAGCAACGGATAGAAACATTAAATAGAAAGACATAAAAAGCTAGCACAAGACAGAAAATCATGGAAAAAAGTTAGTGTAACACAACTCAACATTCCTACACCTAACAGTAGAAGGATCCATGATTAAAATCAATTAAAAACAAGGACAAGATTTCAATACCTAAGGGGAATTTTGTCTAATGTTAGTGATCTCAATTAAAGGAAGGAATTTTGTCGGCCTTTACATCAAGAAACTTTTCTATGGTAAACATTTTGAAATCAAATTTTCGTATAAAGATCTCATAGCAAAAAATTATGCTTTTTATTTAAAAAAAGAAAAAAGTTGTTACCTATTGTTATTAATAATCCACAGACAACTCTATGTAGTCATCGAAGTTTATGACTAACCGTTTTTGGTACACTTAATTAGAAGATATCCATCGATAAAGTTTATAGCTAGCTGACCTAATAAAAAATTCTTATCAATAACTTTTTAATTAAGTTTGCGTTGCGTATTAATTCAGCTGATTATGTCCATCAACCGCTATAAGATATTTAATTATGAGGCAAAAAACTGAGTAGACGCCCGATTAAAAGTTATTTTTAATGCTATTATTCCTGAGACGGAACATTGTTGAAGCGTTAAATGCTTTTATGAGTTAATTCAATCAATCGTTTATAGAATTCATAACGTTCTTTAATTAATAATACAAAATAGTTGGACAAAGGACGTAGTATAATAGGGAATGGCAGATAATCTAAAGTTTTTAAAATTTTTTGTTAAATATTACTCCTTTGCAGTTCACCAAAACAAAATTAATCAATAGAGGCTGCTGTGATGAATGCTTCTGTCTTATTTATCTACGCTTCAACACTACATTGAATTTTTTGTTGTATAGTAAAGATTTATTATGTGCTTCGTACGTACATCAAGGCATTTTTGTTGTTTTAAAAGAGTAAAATTGGGAATTTGAACGTTTTATGGTTTTGTAAATATACAGTGCACGGGTATACGAGGTAAGCGCCAAAATTCTCCGGCGTGACCTAGATCTAGGTATCACAGGCGGGTCAATTTTTTTTAGCACATTGGTTCAAGTCATATTAGCGTTGGAAAAAACAAAAATGGATTTTCTGTCAATTGGTTTTCTTATAACTGCCATTCGTTCATGTATGGATGTAGTTCCCTTGATCTCTTTAGGGCTGCTGAGAATAAAATAAGAATAGTTATGATTATAGCCAACCTCTGATAAGGGATGGTTTCAGAAGAAAAAAGAGTTGCGCTATTGATAACTAAATAAACATTTAAAGTAAATATTAGTGCTATCAAATAACATTAATTAACTGCATTGCAGTGAAATTGTGAGTCTATCTAAATAACTCGCTCATCCTTTTTCTTACATCATGTTCACAATAAACTTGTTTGTTGTGCAGTATTTTCTCTATCTCATACATAGAAATTGGCATCAGATACCACAATGTACACACTTCCAAGAAAATCGATGAAACTATAAATCTCTCAGCATTCCAATACGAAATAAACATGTTTAATTGAAATTTTGTGCACTCTTTTTAATCCTTACGTCCTTGCTATCACTAAATCCTCTTTCTTTTAGGACTTTCCAGCTTTGAAAGTAATTTATTATTTAACTATTTCCCAAAGGTAAACTTTTGGAATATCTTAAAGTTTCGAACTTTGAAGATTTGCTCGACGTTAAATCTGTTTTCCGATTCTGGTTTAAAATAAATTACTCTAGCTTCCGTTGCACGGAAAAGAGCTAAAAAACCCATATATATTCATACAAAACTGTAGCAGGAAGTACAGTTTTTCATACAAACAAAAATCATTATACTAATTTCTGTATCGACAAATCTCTAAGAGATCGCCACGGGCAATTTTCAGTTCTGTTATCTTTGATCTTCAGTTCCTTGCAGCCACATAAAAGACTTCCTTTATCAATTATAATTCTTGAAAATATTCTACTCGTTTCATGGCGTATCGTAAGTTAAAAAATTTGCAGTAGGGACACCATTATTTCACCAAATTTTATTTATGCGAAAACTTGCAAACTAAGTTATCGCTTTGTGAGGTCCTACATCCTTTACATCCTGTCGGACGTTTTCGTACTTTTCAAACATTTACGACGTTTTTGAAATTCCCCGTCGCACATAGTCGCGGTATAATTTATTCAAGGAAAGATTTATATCTCAAGATTTAACTGTAAGTGAACTAAAATACCTGTTAGGATGCATAAACCGCGAGCCTTATCACGCTGGCTCTGTTTAGATTATTGCATTGATAGCAAACATCGATGATATGACGTATACATGTTGCAGTTTTGATCATAACTTAATGTTTAGCTTTTTTGTTTTACGATATCGAAAATAATGAATTATCACTAACGGACTTACAGACGGACGAACGAAGGATAACGTTGCTTGGTTGTACCAGCTGAACATTAATGTATAATTAGAAGACTCCACAAAAGAATCAAGAGGTGTCAGGTCTGGTGATCTAGGCGACTATTCAACTGCACCTGACCTTGATGACTGTTTAATTTGCAAGAGAAAAACTTTGTATAAAAGGAGTTGCCTATAGATCCAGACTATTGTAAGCCCTGTATACAGGGTGATCCACATAGAAGGGCCACTATTGGGTTGTAAAAGGTAAGCGCTACAAAGAAGTTTAAATTAGGCAAATTGTTCCATTTTCAGAGACCTATTCAATGATGCTTCAATGTTTTTAAAAATTTCCATGGCTCGCTAGATAACAAACAAAAATCAAAATAACTATTTTCTTTAAATCGTTAATAACTCGGTTATAATTGATCGTACAAAAATATTTTTAGGGAAAAAGTTATAGATTTTTTTACGCACTATAAAATAAAAACTTTTGTTTTAACCGTAACAAACTTGCACTTTTTAAATGAAAACTGTAGTTGGCTATGGCCTCATAACAACAGGCTTTTTATTTACTCTTTCCAATAATATAAAGTTTACTATAGGTATTTATTTTGATATTTAGGCTCAAAACAAATAAAACTCATCCAAAAGTCCCTACGAAGCTAAAGAGTGCCATGAAACAAAAGCCAATTTAGTTTTGTCATTTAACGCAAATTTTAACTAATATTAAAGTACAACATTAAATTAAAAATAAACGAAATTTATTAATTTTTAAAGAGCAGCTTTTCGTTTAATGATTATGGCACAGATTTTTTTATTAACTAGACTATCCAAACCAAAATACTTATACAATAAAAACAATACAAAAGTCGACTTTTAAGGATTACAAAATTATTTTTACATCCAATTTATTTTACACTTTTTTTCAACGAATAACAAAAATAAAATGAAATTTGCAAAGGTGGACCACCCTGTATATGTGTTTAATTAAAAATAACTTGTCTTATTAGGCAGAATAATTCATATTAGTTGCTAGACAACTGTCTCCTCATAAATATATCTTCCTAATGATATGTTTTCAACATTTTCAGAGCACAACATTATAAAATGTTATTGTTAGTAAACGTTTCAAAACAATTGTTAGTGGTTTTGTTATTGTTATTGTTATGTCTAGTTCCTACTGAAATTAAGCCATATGTATGCAGACACGTTCAGGCACCCAGAGCATCCACCATATTGCATTACAATGGCGCAATTTAGTTTTAAGTTGATGGCATAAGGCTAGCACTCGACTTGTATGGAGAAGCTCTTGAAATATACATAATTTTAAGTTATTCTATAAACAATCCTTTTTATTGTCACCCGACAATGCGTTTTATATTGCAACCTTTTTAAAAAACAATAAGATTTTTTGTAAAGCAGGTTTATTTTGATTTGTTTCAAATTTAACTTCCAATGACGTTAAGTAATCAAATTGCTTAGAATCATGCAGCAAAGTTTAATTAGATGCAAGAGCCAATTTCTTTTATCGACATAACACACGTTAGAATTGATTCTGTATTTGCCGGTAATAAAAATAATAAATTCATGATTAATATCACTTTTTAACTGCTTTTGGGCTTAGAGATATAACATAAATCATTTAAAGACATTTTTATCTGCAGGAGAAATTGATTTTGTTTTGAAAAATGGTTACTTCGCACTGTGTGATATTCAACAGTGCAGCTATAGGTTTTCTGTTTCCAACGAACATTCTATGGAAACATCGAAAATTGTCTAACAAATAAACAAAAATATTATTGACACAAATAATAATATATTCATCACTCTTAAAAACAAACATTTTCCGAACAAACAAAATACCTGTGCATGTAATTTTAAACCACTGCATATAAAAATCCTCTTCGTGAAACTCTACAACGGATAAACGATTTAAAATTTGCAGGACTAAAACTTTTAAATAAAACTTCTTTAATACCATTTGCAGACTGGATTTAAAGAGTACGTCAAAGCAATGTTGTTGTCTTGCAAAGGCTTGAAAGTGAACAGGCATAAAGCATTACAAAAATGAAAAACTAATCCCTTCTGGGATGTGACCCTTGCCTATTCGACGTGATATTATATTTAGACACGAAACGAATGAGATTTCATAGGTTTTACTTTAATAAATCCAATTTGGTTGTTACATGGAAATCTTGTAAGTTTGCCTCGGTTTTTGGTACAAAAAAAACAAGTTGCAATATTAATCTCAAGCGATTTAGTATATTATTTAATGCAAAACTTAAGAAATACATATCTTAAGATATCTCTCTATTGCTCTTTAGACTATCAGATAATAAAACAATTTTATTACTGTTCTTAAAAGATAATATACAGGGTGGTCCACTGTTTTGTAGCAGGACTTTAACAGTCGATACAAAAACTTATTTTAAAGCGAATATTTCTTATCAACATGGGTCCATAAACGCTTCATTTTCAAGTTACAGAGTGTTAAAGTTTTTAAAAAAATCGATAATTTTTAACCGTTTCCCAACCAATAGATATATTTAAACCAAATTTGATATACAGCACCACCTTTCAGGTTACCACATTCGGTCAGAATGTCAAGCCCCACAAGCAACCAGTGCCGGAGTTGTGAGGGTTCAGTTTCAATAAATTTTATAAAAAACTAGTACGGCCCTGTTCAAAATCAAACACGAACTTGTTTTTGGGTAGAGCATTTTATTCTAAACAAAAAGTGTCTCCTGACTTTTCTTCGTATCTGCCACCGTTTGGCGCGAAATTTGATTTATTTTACTATTTTCGCGAAAAATTTGCTCATAAGTTCGATCTAAAAATTTCGCTAATATTCGAAATAAAGAAGTAATTACCGATTTTTGCAGTTTTTAGTAACAGAACATGCTAATAATGAGGAAATAAGTTCTGCTAAATTAATTGTTAACGAGCATTTACTCTGCTATTAGTAAGTTTCGGCTTTTCGCGATATTTTTGAATATAAAATTAGATATTAGATATAAAAATTAAAATCACTTATCATCTTCGATTTAAAAAAAACTCTTGTAGGAATCCTAGACCAGTTTTTAGTTGCCAGCGGCCATTTTATTTATTTGCTTTATTTTTTTTAATAAAAAAAATTGCTGACGTAGCCACAAGGGGCTTAAGACTTGTCTAACTTTTTGAAAGAGATTCTTTGGAATAACGATAAAAAGAGTTTTATTAAACTTATGTGTATTACTTTTCTATTCCATTGTTTGGCTCGGCTAAACAAGTCTCATCGATTTTATACTGAACAAGTCAGATATCCTTGCCAATTTTATCTTAACATGACCAATAAAGCAATTTTGTATGGCGTAATCGATCCTTGTCTGATATGTTTGTACTAAAAAGCATGTGTTATGGAATAAACGATGTAAAAAAAGGTGAATAACAACGCTGTAGGAATGGTTATGGGTTTGAGGATAGAAATATGTTACAGAAATGTGAATCGTTGGCTTTATGGATATGTTTACTTCTAGTTTACGAGACTACGGTCACGAAGTACAGACAAAAAAGCAGCACAGAGGGTGTGAACCATAAAAAAAGACGCATTTCAGCGTATTCAAGCAGTTTTTCAGTTCTGCTACGAACGAAGGTTTTATTACTTAAAATAAACAATGTTCTAACTGGGATGTAATTTTCTGATCAATTATGTGTTGTTCTCTAATGGACATAGCTTTTTTTAGAGCCTATTTTTGGGCGTTTAATTTAATTTGCTTAAGAAAGTGGTTATTTTTAGAAATAAAAGTCATTAAATTATTTTTTTTAAATCGAAGAATGTTCTTCTTAATCGGTTCCTCTTGTACCTTTAGGTGTCGAGATATACTTTTTTATTTCTGTGTTATGTTTCTCCACACCTGCCTATCGTTGGTTGATTGTGGCACATCTCTCCAGCTGACTCCTTTTTCTTCTAGTCTCTGCCTCACTTCTTTTTACCATTTTATTCTTGGTCTTCCTCTATTTCTTTTTCCCTCCATCTGCATTTTTCATCCTATTTTCGCGTATCTACTTTCTGGTTTGCGTTGTAGATGTCCAAGTTATCTTAATTGATTCGTCTCCATCTTTTTCTGTTACTCCTAGGTTTTTTCGAATCTTTTCGTTACCGATTTGATCGATCAGTCCACATCCCACTATTCTTTTGTGAGAAATCTCATTTCCTGTGCCTGTATTCTTTGTATTTGTTTTTGTGTTAGTGTCCAAGTTTCTGAACTGTACGTGAGAATGGGTACGTACACTGCATTGAAAACTCGTGTCTTCGTTTCTTCTTCTTCTTCTTGTTCTTCTTACTTATCAAACATTTATTAGTGGCGTAGTGAAATTTCGTCTCTGCCGCTGTTCATTCTGATCTTCCTCCAATTTACCATTCTCTGCAATTATTGTTCCTAAATATTTAAAATTCGCTACCTGTTCTATCTTTTTTTGGTCCAGCATAATTGTAACTGGTTCATGATTTTTGCTTTAACCATAGCCTTTGTCTTTGTTATATTAATATTCATATTACATCTACCTAATGTATCTGCCCATACGTCTAGATTGAATTGCAAGTCTTTTTCGCTTTTAGCTAATAGCACCACATCATCAGCAAAGGCTAGTTCTGTTAAGGATATTGATTTTAGTTTATTTCAATCCCAGTAGGCTTTCTTTGTGTTTTGCTTACATTCTGTAATTATTTTATCCATAAGAATTGTAAAGAGCAGTGGACTTAATGTGCCTCGTCTTACTCCCACTTTTGTTATAAATTCCTGGGAACTGCTGTTATAGGTTCGCACATAATTTCAGCTACTCTTATATAAACTCTTGGTGGCGTTTACTAATTCTTCTCCCACTCCACTTTGTTTCAATATCTTCCAGATCTTTTTCCTTGGCACTCTATCGAAGGCTTTAAAAAGATCGATAAAGCACAAGTACACCATATTTGAATGTTTCATTGCTTTTTGACTTAACTGTCTTAACGTAAAAATTAGATCCTGCGTACTTCTATCCGGTCTAAAGCCACATTGCGCCTCTTCCAAATTCCTTTCGAGATGTTTCCTTAGGTTCTCCTCCAAAATTCTTTCATATAATTTTTCTACTAGACTTAAGTAGAGATATGCCTCTAAAGTTTCGCATTTTTTACTATCGCCAATCTTGAATATCCAAGAATGTTGTAGTGTTTAAAAATGTGGCAGACTGATGAGGAAAAAAAAGACGAGCACCGCTGTCCTCCTGATAAACCTTTAAATGTTGTTGCCATGGCAAAATCATGATGTTGCTTAGTTACCGTTGGTAAATCATCTGTTAAATTTTAACGGGGCTCTGTGTAATCGAGCTATTAGAATCAAACTTTCAATTTGAAGTCACTTTCCTTCAACCGGTAATAAGCATGCAACTCACGGGAGAAGCACCTGCCATCATTAAAAAAAAAAGATACGTTGTTAATTATATCTTAATAAGGAGTCACTCTTAATAGAACATTTGGACTAGAAAAAGCTATTACAACACCAAAAACTTACTAATTTCACTCCAGATACTAACATAAGGGCTGTCGGGGGAATGAGCAGGTCACGTTTGCTGAAATGAGAAATGTACGGTTTGTTCACTCAGCCTTAAATTGTGTTGTCTTTTGTCGTAAAATACAGCGTTAAATGGCACAGAAGAAGCATATCGTGTTGCTCATATTATTATCACCAACTAAAAATCTCATTGTACGAAGCTGAAGCCTCCTTCTATCATACAAAAGGACATGTCAAACTCGACAAAGTCTTATCGACAGCAAGCAAAAACTGAATTAGTCGAGCTTAAAAACAGAGCAAAGGAACTTGGAAAACCGCGTCGACGATAGACAACAAAATGAGAAAGCTTTTTACTTAACCAGGTCGATATTACAAGGCAGTAACTATAAAACGTGTAAAAAAATCATAAACTGTTATTTTGCCTTAACATAATTCAATCAGCCAAATTAAATCGCCATAAAGCGAGTAAAAAGCTTGTTCCAGAGTATACCCTGGAATAAGAACATAACCAGAAACACAAAAATGAGTATGTATAAAACTATTATAGAAAGTATGGATCCAAGCTATGGATAATTAATTAAAAGAACATTTCCAAGATACAGAAAATGAACTATTATAGAAGATGTTGGCAACTAGGAATGATAGAATCAATTTTTTTTTACTGATATAAGATTTAAAAAATGGGAAGCCAATGGTACGGACATGTAAGAATGGATGAAACACAATGGCCAAGTAAAATATTAAAATGGCATCCACCAAACCGCAAAAGGCCAAGAAAAACATGGAAAGACAAGGTGGAAGAAGCTGTGGAAAGTAAAGGCCTCTCCACAGTTGACTAGATGGACCGCAAGAAATGGAAACTCGTCCAATTTTTGGCAAATTGCCAATTAGAAATCAGTCTTAAAACATTAAAACTGCTTGATTTTAACTGCTATATCCTAAATTACTACACTTAATATAACTTAGCATTAGCACGTTTCATTGCTTGTTAAACTTATTGTGTTCAGACCAGGCTGATAAAGTTTTGGAAATAAAAAATGTTTCCGACATTTATGGTAAGTATTTTTATTGCGGTTTAGCTGAACTGCCTTTCAGTAATGTTCTTTAGAAAATGTATGGTAAAAAGCTCCTGAAGGGATAAACATGCCAGCAAGTGCAAAGAAGATTTTCACTTGGTACCAAAAAAACAACAATGCAGTGAACTGAAGAACGAGTAAAAAGTAAAAAGTACTAACCAGGGAAGGTTACGATATGATGTCGCTAGAATCTGATCAAGGCCATGTTTATTGCATCAAGAACATCAAAACTTAATGTTTTGGAGAGTTATACGTGCCCCTGGCCATTTCCTTCGGAAAAATAGGGTAAAAACTGAAAAGTTGAATAATAAAGGTAATTTTTGGGATCGCGTTGGCCATGAAAATGTCAGAGATAAAACGAAAATTCTTCTATTTACCAATTAGCGCATTCTTTGCAAGTAAAATGGTGCAAAATTGTTGATGTTGACATGGAAAATTCAAATTAAATTACTGTATGGACCCCTTAGACGCCTTTGGATTAGCATTAGTGCAAAAAAATTTACGGAAAACGATTTTGTTTCTTTGGACGCCATCAAATTAAATAAATATAATCTAAAAACTGCCTAAAAGATAGCGTTACATAAAGAAAAATTATGGTGGATTTAAAATTGAATAAAATTATAAGTCTTTGAATATTCAATAGGTTTAAAATTTGTTCCTCAAAATCCTAAACAAGTTTTTGCTCAACCGCCTACCCAACCACGCCAGCAAAAGACGTTAAACAACAAAGCGTGACAAAAAGTCATCTTCTATGCATGCGCTTGCTGTTTTTCCGCCAGATAAATGAACCAGACAAATTAAATCGCCATAAAGATAAACGAGCAGGACATAATTGCAGCCCATGCTGTAGTTAAATTGTGATAATCAGTTGTCACAGCGACATGATTATCATTAGACGCTGCTTGTTTCCGAGACATTGCAAGCAAGGGGGGAAATTAATTTCGTAATTGCGGCACCAAAATAGAGCCTTTTGAATATTTATGCTTTCAGCATGAGCTGGTTTTGATAAACATGTTATTAACTATCATCAGTTTGGATGAAAAGTGGCTTAACGGCTTTCGACAACGTTGAGCGGGTGTAATCCATTATGCGTTGTATCATCATTATTTGTATGTTATGTACCGCGTTTAACGCACAAAGGAATTGAAATGGGGCTAAAATACCGCACGTACTATCAATTAATTCGGAAGGGACCACAAAAAGCTACATTTACAATCAGGATTGACTCGCAGGAAAAAATTAAGAGGTTTCTGCTGTGTAAAAGTACCCTCGTTTCAAATGTCCGCAACAGAAACACTTGAAAGCTTCGACTTTTGCCTAGGGCCAACAATCTTATCACATTTTAAAAAGCTTACTTCAGTAGAGGCAGAACCGAATATATTTTGTGTTTTCTAACTTTTAACTGAAGAAAAAAGTATAATTTTTTGTATTATCACCTTATTAATACATTCATGAAACAGGATGTCAAATCTTTTTGGCAAATAATATCGACATAAGGGCCCCATCCACAAAATTGAGTATAATACTGTTTTGGTATTCAAATTAATGAAGTACAAAAAACAAGACAGTTGAAAAGTTTTAGCGTACCAACAGGGATAAGTGTGGCACAGCTTGGGAAACACGGGTGGAAAATTGATCCAGGATGACCAAAGATCTGGTAGAACCACAGATGCTATAACAAAAATCTGTGCAAAAGGTTGAATAATTGGCTAAAGATATATTAAAGTCTCTATTTTTTGTTAAATAAATCTAAATATATAAAACAAGTGTCTTTAAGAAGTTTCTTGATGATATGGCCTAGAAGAAGCGTCAGTGAGGTGAACTCTTATACTGCTTACAACTGAGTAAAAACTCTGCTGAAGAGGAATTGCTTAGAACAATTTGATTGGTTTGGAGAACGACTTGTGTACGAAAAAGAAAATGAAGTGAGACTTGGATGTTTTATTGGGATGATTATCTAAGGTTTTCCACTTACTTGAGTGTGACAGTGGGACAAGCTGGAAAGAACAGAGCGAAGGAGAGAATTCTGAAAGGAAATCAGGCATACGGCAAAAACAAAACCTTACTAAAGAGTAAAACGCTAAGTAAAACAACAAAAATAAAAATATACAAAACCCTGATAAGACCCGTCAGAACATGTGCTATGGAAACAATAACAATAAACAAGAAAAAAGAGGAAGACTTAAAAATAGTAGAGAGAAAAGTAATGAGAGCAATACTAAGACCTAACGTAACAAGAGATGGAGAAGAAAGACTGAAAAGGAACAAAGAAATAGAGGAGGAACTCGGAGGAGAAAATATCGTTTGATACATTAAAGAACAACGATTACGATGGGCAGGACACATCATGAGAAGGAAACCAACCGGAATGATCAGGAGGATAACACAATGGATCCCCATTTAACCCAGGAACAAGGGGAGACCAAGGAACAGATGGAGAGGCGCCCCGGAGGGAGATACGAAGGCATTGAGAACAAATGACTGGAAATCGAAATTGAGAAGGAATAAAGAAATGGAGGAGGAACTCGGAGGAGAATATATCGTTCGATACATTAAAGCACAACGATTACGATGGGCAGGACACATCATGAGAAGGAACCAACCGAAATGATCACGAGGATAACACAATGGATCCCTATTTGGCCCAGGAACAAGGAAAGACCAAGGATTAGATGGAGAGGCGCCCTGGAGGAAGATACAAAGGCGTTGGGAATAAATGACTGGAAATCGAAATGCAAAGATAGGAAAGAATGGAAGAAAAATAACGGAGGCAGCCAGGACCAACAACAAGCTTTGCAAAATCAGAGAGAGAGGACCGATCCACTTCAATAAATGGATTTAAAAAACGCCTCGGCGTTAGCCATAATCCCAAGGATTATACGACTCAATGAAGGTTTTCCACCACCGAAAACAAATGTTAAGACCTTTGGTATCATATTTTAACTTGGTTAAATCATATGCAAGTATCTCCTCAAATTTATGACAGTACCACCAATAATAACAGCAAAAATAAATTGATAATAGAAAATATTAATAGGCGGGTGGTAGCAAACAAATTTAAAAACAGACAAGTGATGGTAATTATCACAAATTTGTTATGTTTGAAGTCCCCGGTTTTATAAACACCTGCTGATTAGTAAATTCAATTTGCCAAGTTTACAAAATGTTACAGAAAATTTGTAATGCATGTGATTCTTGCCAATCTACGTTTTAAAAGTTCTTGATTCGAGAAAATTAAGTATTTAAAATTATACAGTACACTATCGTTACAGTATTTGTTGCGGTTCAACATATTGCTAACCAAAATTGTTCACTACGTGCTCTAGAAGCACGGGCTTTATATATACATGCAGGACGAAAGCCATTTGGTGGCCACACCACCCATTTTCAGAATTTGTAGGAGCTCTAGGTCGTATATTGAATTTAACTGCCACTTTAGCAGTGCACAATTGGCATATAAAATACCCCCATAATTTAAACAACTCGAAAATGACTACAGTATCACTTCTTCTACGCTCCCCATCAATAATATCGCATTCACGTGGCGCAAGTGATCAAATATCATTAAATATTTAACGATGCTCTACATTACAGGCAACATTTAACTAATTTAATAACCATTCGGTCGATATTAATCAAGATTGACAATTCAATGTAATGTATAAAATATTACACGAGATCGGAGATATAGGCGAGTGCTGAACAAAGGTGTTATAATAAAAATAGAACGGGGTCAGCTGAAAACTGTACAATTTAAACGTAATTCGTTTCAAGGCTCGCTTAAATTAAAACGCAAATGAAAAGCCTAATCTATTTTATAAGTCGGCATGTAGCGTTAATCCTTGCAAAATTAGGTGGCACGCCAGCTTTGCTAAACAACACAGATCGCATTATTTTGGAAAGACATATAAAAACTTTAAAAAAGAGCATAAGATTTTAATTCAATTTGGAACACTTCATTCCTATGCAAGTTTAAGCATTCCCTGGAACTTCTTAAACAGATTATCGTTCTTTAATATTCCAAGGTGCTTATGCTAGTAGTTGAATGATAATATTTTCATAATTGGAAGGTGTTTCAAACGGCAGTTTTTTTTTTTTTAATGAAACAAATTCCATACTCCAACACAGCAAAATACTTAGGTATTACATCGGATGCTAAGCTACGCTGGAAGGATCATAGCAAGAAAAAAAGGGAAGAAATAGGTATCAAATATAAAAAAGTACTGGCTAATAGAGAGCTATGGTGATGCACCAAACAGAGTAACATTCAGATCTTCCAGATTCCAGAACAAAACGCTAAGGAACATCGCTGATGCACCTTGGTATTGCAGAAATAGTGACAAACATCGGGACCTCAACATGGACACTGTAACCAACACCATTAAGAAGTTTGCCAAGAGCCACAAAGAAGGGCTCCATTAACATGTAAACGTCGAGGTGATCCAGCTCCTGGACACTACAGGATTAGTAACAAGACTTAAAAGGGTCAAACCTCTTGAGTTAGTTTAAGCAAAAGTTTAAAAGCAGAGACTGTGCGGTAGTGTGCACGTTAATAGTTGGTGTACTTATATTATATTAGCAAACTAAAGACTACTATTGGGTAAACCTTGGACTAAGTTTGAACATTATTAATTTAGGCTAGAATTAAACTGCTCATTGGTCTCAAAGACCAGATAGCATTGTAATAAACTCGATTGGGGTTTAAAAAAAATAATTATTTAAATAGATGCTCTATCATGTTTAAATACGAAAGTTAAGTTTTGATGTTTGTTTAAACGAGCATATCTTTTTTTACTAAGGGTAATAAGGATATTTTTAAGATACATTCATAAACAGTACTAAAAAGTAATTAAAAGACGTGGTACCAATTTAAAAAATCAGAATCCATGCATATCGGTGTAATTAATAACGCTAAATATGATAAATATTTATTTTTGTTTTCGTTTGCGAGTTACACAAAGAACATACACGGAATATCTCGATGGATCGTTATCTTAAAGTGTTGAAAATTCCACGAATACACAAAACAATCGTTTGCAATAAAAATTGGGAAACAAATGTTAACATCACGAAGGACATATTTATTAGTCCTTCGATAACAATAAAACAAATTGAAACGTTTGGTTATAAATTATGATTTTAGATACCGTTCTGTGGCACTACAGAATGTTCTGCGTACGGGGAATACGTAAAAATAAGCCGACACGCACGCACGCACTTTGTAGGAATGCTGGAAATGTTGATGTGTTTGAAAAAAGGGAATTTGTAATCGTATTGCTATTGCATGCGAACACAGGCCAATATCGTTTCATTTTTCAAAAAAGAAACCTCTTAAAACTACAGATTATGCACACAGTTGGTCTATACATATTTTTTTAAATAATGTGTTAAATACTTTTAGGTTCAAGTTTGAACGATTGTTTAATATTTCACAGAGACATAGTAAGTAATACATAAAATTCTCAGCTTTCTAGGTCACATACAGTCTTCCACGTACAGCATTTCACAAGAGGAAAAGTATCTGGAACGATTTTAAAACAGGAATTACTTTGCGATTACAAAATACGAAATTGATTGGTTTTCGATATAAAGTTTTCCGTGTGAAAATCGCCTAAGCGTTAAAATATCAGACGCGTTTTGTGCTTTGAGATTCAGTAAAAAGGCATTTTATGTTTGGAATGAAGCAATTTACAATTCGTCCTTTTTATCTTGTCGTGAAATTTTCTTGGCGGTTTTATTTACAGTCTTTATTTTGTTAAAATTACAACTCTACTTTCTTCGTTGATATACAATGGCTGCACAGCTAGGGTTGTCCGGTGTTAAAGATAAAAGAGAGGAAATTTGAAAAAGAAATCCATATTAAATTTTCTTAAACAAATGATAGTTGGGAATATAAAAATTACACTTATAATTGCCCTTAAAATATATTACTCTAATTTATTTAATTCCATCCTCATTTTTATTCCCTTTTTCGGTATCTTTACCCACATTGCAAATTTGGTGTAAAACTTTCTTATTTTCTTTGATTTCTTTACAAAATTGTAAACACAAAATATTTTTATAGTTATACACTAAGCTCAAAAATGTTTAAATTTTGTCTTTCTTTGGTCGGCTATCCACTGATTTTACAAAATATATTTTCTACGTAGACCTTTTGACCAAGTATTTAAAAAAAATTACATTTATTCAAAATAAAATACGATAGTATTTGTTTTAAAATATTATGTTCATTTGAGACAGGACTTTAAATTGTAAAATTGATTCAAAAAAACATCTTACATTAGGTATAACGACGTTTTTAAGGCCAAAAAATACTATAGGAGGTTCAGTTTCCTTCTATGTTGGAACCGTATCTAATTTCATCTTAGTAAAACTATTAAAATGTTATAGTTTATTAGTCCATAACTTAAAATCTCCTTACGAATTTCTATAGCAATTTATGTACCTAATTTAAATTTAATTTATCTATTTCACTTTGCAATCGTATTTCTTTCAAAGAAAAATGTAGACTTTACTTTGATTGAAAAAAATAAAGATTTTCATATCTAGGATCGAAAGTATTTGTTAATGAATTTATTGTAGCAATTACTTTTAAAACAGAATTTTGTTCGGCTTCTATTTCCAATATTTTAAATAATGAATGATGATGATTAAATTTCAGTAATTTGATGGTCCCTATGTTTGTAAGATTGTTGTTTAATTATTTTAGAAATAGGAAGTGTTCGTTTTAGCCTATCGTACAACAAAAACAAACAAAACCAATAAATAAACATTAACAGTTTTTAAACTTTTAAAAAGTTTGTTCTGTATGGTATACTTTGTCGACAGATGCATTTATTTTTAAAATAAGTTTATTGTGAAGGAAATTCTCTCTTTATCAATTATTTTAAATGTAATTTATTTGTTGCTGAATTCAATTACCCCAAATATTTTTCTGGTCTGCCCCGAATTTAGTGACCCAAAAATTTATTGATTTTGTTCTGACGAATTTAAAGCCCACCGCTTTACGGACACAGCCAGCTGCAAAACTCGCTTCATTACCAGATAATGTTACACAAACCGATTACTTTATCATTCATCACAATCAAAAACACACGCTTTTTAATTCAAATCAAACAAAGTTATAAAAACGATCAACAAATTGCATGATAACGAAAGTTTTTTGTATGAAATGAATGTACTAACCTTTGGAAACGAATTATTTTTGTTATCACATACACAGGGCGCACTTTACTTGCAAATTTAAAAGGAATTTAATGAAATAATACGTCATTTTCGACCACTATCAGACGCACACTGAACGTCGAACGCCATTTTGGAGGGGCTGTGGACGCTTCGTCGCGGCGCATTGCAGGGGCGTTCCTGCTTTTATATCCCCCTAAATTAAATGCAGTTAAAGTACTTGCGTTTATGAGCAAGTGCGTCTATTAAACGCATTTCTATACGCAAATTTTTGCGTACGCGTGCAGGGGCACGTTCATTCACGGAAAATGCGCGTGTTGTCAACTCATTGAAATGAGAAGCGATTTAAAAGACAAAAACTGTTTGCTATTATTTGAATTCCAGTTTAATTTACACCGAGTCTAATAGTAAAGCCCATCTGGCGCCAGTCAGTATGTTTTTGCAATGTAAATGGATTTAGGGGAGTTGAGGGTTTCAGAACTATAAACGCTGATATGAAAATTTATCATTAAAAGCATAATAAAATAGCTCTTGGTTATTGTCTACTGTTATTCAAATATCGTTCTCTGATTACCACTAACAAGACGTCGCGACGCCGATTCAGTTGTTTTGTTATTCTTAGCTTGTTTTTTTTTTAAAGATAAAAGTGTATTTTTTTTGCCAAAGTCTCTTATAAACCCTACACTTTATACTTTTTACATCTGTTTTAAGGGTTTTTAAAGTTGTTGGGATAACTTTGACAACAAAATACACAGATAATTTAAAAAAAGGGCAATTTATAGGACTGTATTTCTTCAAAAATAAATTGTGTATAATGTTAAGTTTAAGTGTAATGTTGGTTAAGTGTAAATATATATAAATTTAGTTAAAAAATGCTTATCTTATTTGCAAAAAAATCGTTTTATGAAGAATATCTACACTATTTTTGACTAACAGATAAGAATCTTTAAATGAGTTCAGATATTCTTCTAGAATCTACAAGATAAGTAATTTTTTAATTAAACTTTTAAAGGATGGACAAATGGTTTAGACGATTTAAAATTTTAAACATACATTACTTATATACTTCTGAAAGTAAATATATTCAAACAGACATATTTAAGATTTAAAGTTGCCTTCGACATTGGTACACCTATTAGGTATATATTTTTAATTTATTTACTTAAATAATTCTAATATTCATGTAAAATGTAAAATTTTCAGTGTTGCTATAAGCATTGAAAACAAACTTTGGTATTACGGACGTTGATTTTGTGGCTTCAGGGTTCTAATATTTAGCAAAAAGGATAAAATCGTCTTAAATTTTGATTAAAATATATATTCAAAAATCAAAAGAAGTACAAGAATACGCCAAATCGTGTTTTGATGTGTTGGGATTTTGAATTTACATAATAAGTATAAATTATACTTTAAAAACGATATTGATTATGTAAAACTGTAATTTTATTTCTGTTTATTTATTAAACACTTGTATATTGTTAACGAGGGCTCAACCATAGTAATAATTTACATCTAAAATTTTATTTTTGTCATGTAATTTGTAAATTACTTTTAGTAGAAGTTTTTGATTTAGATCTAGCACTTAAACAGAAGTTTACGATCGATAGAAAATTTAAAGTGAATTTATTTGATATTAGTGTTAATAACGATTAATTTACTTATCATTAACGATAAAGTATTTAAAATATTGCTTTATTCTATACGTAAATAATGTTTTTAAGTGTTATTTTATTGTAAGGAAACAAAATTAGTAGATATAAAAGTAAAATACAACACATTTTTCCTATGGGACTGTTAAATTATATCACATGATAAAGAGGAATGATTTAAAGTTATTAAATTAAATGCGTTTAATTTAATTACATTATAGTGGTAATTAATAAATAATAAAGGTCTTTATATACGTTATCATGGGTCCTAAAATTGTAGCAGCGATAATTGGAAGTGATAATATTTCGAGCGTTAACCATTAGTTCGGATGACCTCATAACCTATACACTGTCAGTCAGTTGTAACTTTTTTTTTGGAAATTATTTGTGTAAATTTTAAAAGATGGGGGAGGGCGATGCGCCATTTCTTTGGAAAGTTTGTTTAGCAGCTGATGTATACGCCATGTGCTTACATCATGCATTTACGACAGAAAAAGAAGAAGTGATGGGATTACTCATGGGCTCGGTAAGTTGTATTTTGTAACTTTAGTACTTATTCTTTTTTACTGTATTTCTTGTGATTAGGTGGACGAAGACAATGCTATTTCAAACATAACGGCTTGCATGATGTTGCATCGCAGCGACAAACAACCAGATCGAGTTGAAATTTCACCGGAACAACTCTGTACTGCTTCGACGCATGCCGAGCAATTGGAACAGAAATTAAATAGACCTATGAGGGTTTTAGGGTGGTATCACTCTCATCCACATATAACTGTTTGGCCGAGCCACGTAGGTAAGCGAATGACCATGAAAAACGATTAAGACGCTATCATAACGTTCGTTTTCTTAATTATTGCAGACGTTCGTACACAATCGATGTATCAAATAATGGATCCATTATTTGTTGGTCTAATTTTTTCTGTGTATAGTGGGGATGCAAGTTCGATTACTAACGAAGTACAGCTAATAGCCTTTCAAGCCGTTAATTCGGGTGGAAATCTTCAACGTCGTGAAGTGGAAATTATTATAAAAAATTCTCCGTTAGAATTGCACAATTTGGAAAGTAAGTACTCTTTACTGGGGAATTTAATTCTCGTAGTTGCTAACATACTATGCGCAAATACGGTTAAAAGTTCTTTAAAAATTTATTTCATTCTTTTAAAATCAATTTTTTTTCGTGCATCACTAAATTGTGTAATACTCTAAGAGCAGCTTTTGTGTGTGTGTGTTAGGTATGGCGGAACTACCGCAAATTTTAGTCCAAGAAGAACTGCAAAGCCACCAAATCGAAGACCAAGACACAAGTGACGACCTAGCAAATCTTCACAACGACGCTTTTAAAACGTTAGCCCTCGTACACATTGTATCCAAGGTTACCAGACCCATATGCGACGATCTAGAAGCCCGACTGAAATCCACCAAGGCCAGAATCAAAGAATTAGAACAATTACGGAGCAAATTGCTTTCGAGCCAATAGTAAGTAAGTTTTGTTAATTGACGAGAGAGGCATTTGTTTGATCAATTATGTGTTTAATAAGCGTTAATTACTAGATAAAAGCCAGGACTGATAACGATTTATAAAAACAATGTCTATTCGATTGTTTTGATTTGTTTAGTTGTCTTTTGTTTAAGCTAAAATAAATTGCTATCAATAAGTGTAGTATTATACAGGATGTTTTAAAAATGATTTATTATGTAGTACAAGAAAACAGGCCCAACTGGTTCGAAAGTGTTAGTAATTTTAAGAATATTATAATGAATATCAATTTTTTTTAAATAATAAAATGACGGCGTTATTCGTACATCCTGTTAAAACCATAATTTTCTTTCTTTTTAAAACTTCTTACCTATTTAAGTCTTAACTCAATGTGATATGATACAGATTATGTATGATGGAACTAAGTGTTAATATTTGTAACTACAACAAAACAAGTGTTTGCTTTGTATTATAGTAAATGAAATAAATTATATTCTAATGATTTTGTTTATTCAATTTTTAAATTACAGATAGGTACAAATGACTCTATAATTTAAGCTACTGTGAAGTATTCCACAACTTTTTTTTTTGAAGTTACGTGTGAGCTCTTCAAAACCAACATAAAAAAAAACGTTACGTAAAAAACTAGTTTATTAATTCTTACTTTAATAATTGCTAAATAAGCTCCTTTATCATTGTTAGCCGTAGCACAAACTGTAAGCCTGCTCATTCAGCAAACTCTGCGGTGGAAACCGTTCTGCCAGAGAGAGTGCCCGAGCTGAATGTTATGTTAAGCTTTGCCTAAACAGTTAATTTTAAAGCCAAAAAGTACTTGACAGCTTAACACAACTAATTTATGGTAATTGATGTTTTGGATTGCATTAATTTGCAGCTTTAATGGTGCCTTTCCACGTGAGAGTATACTCTCGATAGCAGCGACGCCAAGGATACAGCCCCTGAGAGTAACTCGCGATTGGCTGTATCCTTGGCGACGCTGCTATCGAGAGTAGTTTACTCTCACGTGGAAAGGCACCATAAGTATTAAATTATTGCTTAAAATTAATATATTAGATTATCAAAGTTTTAATTACATTACAAACATGTAATGCTTATTTCTTATTCAAGGATAATTAATTTCGCAGGTACAGTTGCTAAAGAAATTATTTTGATTTTATTTACAAAGGCTGGAGTAGTCACAATACTTACAAATAAAAATATATGGCAACTTATACACTTATAAATAACCTTTTTACGATCATAAAACAACAAAAATAAAACTATGGAATACCTCAGATTCGCTTTCAACACTTCAATTTGTTGCAAATAGTAAATATAAGTATTAAAGTTACGAATTTTGACCACACAAGGAAACTAATGGAATATAAAATGCACCAAAATCGACAGTTCTCGTGTGGAAATTCTTTTACTATTAATCAAAAAAACTATTGTACATAAAATTTTACATACCAATAGTCCCTAGAATTATGACTGAAGTGATATAAATTTAAACAAAATAATATACTTATATAAAAACAATTAAAGGCCTATGTACAACCTTTATATAATACATATATATATAAATGTTCAGATTTAATAACAAATGGAAAATTAGAAATCAACTCGAATATATTATAATACTTAACGAAACATAACGCAAAACTGGCGACAAATTCGCACGTACACAAATTATAGTTAAAATTTTACAAAAAGACATTTTTATCATGGCTGCAAACATATTCATTCCACATAAATAAAACGTGCAATTGTTTTTAGCTCCACAACTGAAATCTTTTATATCTGTAATAGATACACAATTTTTTTTTGCCCTATTTAACATTTTAAAGAACAAATTGCATAATTTTATTTGCCTCGGTGTTCAAAAAATCAGTAAACAATTTCTTAGCTCATGAAAAACTATTTTTAAACAGTATTTTTCTAGAATAAACCAGTCTTTTAAGGTATACATATATAAAACTTCTATTTTTGAAATGTTTTTTTTTAAGTTTAAATATTAAATTTTTACGGAATGAAGTTGGTTATATTTGATAACTATGCTGTTGGGACTTGTGATTTTAATATGCAAAAATTTTGGCTTTAGTTTATGCCAAAAATTAGCGAACAAAAAATGCATAGAAACAAAAATTGGCGTTTTTTTTGGACCACACTGTATTAAGTAATTTAAAAAAAAGATTGCACTGTACATTCTGTAGAAATAAGTGTCTATAGTCCAGCTAATACAATACTATAAAAAAAATTACCGATGACTAATACTCTTGTACAATGTGTAACACTTAATTCGTACCACTGTGGGAATATCACTCACTATAAAAGATTAGGATTCGATAAAATTAGCAAAAAGTTACGCGTAATAAAGCAGATATTTAAAAAACTGGGATGTTTCGTGCCATCCCCCGTATTCGCCTGATCTTGCACCCTCGGATTACCGTTTGTTTTGTTATCTACAAAACTCACTTGAATGTAAGAATTTTGGTTCTTTGGGGGCCTGCAAAATGCCCCCGAAAAAGATAAGTTCTGAGACGATGGAATTATGAAGTTGCCGGCGAGATGACAAAAGTTTGTAAAACAAAATAGTTAGTACCTTGTTTAATGAAATAATGTTTTAAAACAAATGACTGCTGCTTGTCACTGAAAATTCTGACATTAATTTTTGGCCGACCCAATATAACAGGTGAACTTTAATTTGTTTAAGAAATGGTTTGCTAATTTGACCGAATCGCCATTTCCTATTTCAAGCGAGATTCTCATACGGCAAGATTAGGCGACGTTTTAAAATATTTTTGCAAAAACCCCAAAATTAATTAACTCCGTAATTTTATCCATAGGCCATTTTTGAAATACTAATTTAGTATTCACATTAACCTAAGAAAGTTGCACTAAACTGGCAAACATATTCCTTTTGCATTTTTGACAGTTCAGTAAAACAAAACAATAAACAATAAACAAAACAAAAGATAATTATTAAACAAGAGAAAAACAAAAGTTATGTATGGATGTATTTTTAAACTATACAGACAGATTAAGCACTCAGTTTTATGAATTATAAAATGTTATACGAATAAATTTGTTACTTAGTAATTCGATACCTACAAAAGTTTATAATAAAAGATTTCATTTGCACAAACCATCTCACCGACTCATTTTTTTTAAACTTCTATTAGTGCACACCGTAAAAAATGTCACAATTATTACCTACTGGCTAAGAGAAGGTCATTTAGTTGGCCCTATGGTAACCTTTCCCGAGTCTTCGTGTCCTTGATATTTCGGCTTCCCGTGCGTGAATGGTAAATATCGATATTTTAACATATGCTGTAAAAGAAACCGAACATTTAGGTTAACATTTAACGAAAAACGTTTCGAAAAATTTACCTTAATTTGTCTTTTCATCGTGATACAAAACAACGTGATAAAATACATGACCAGTATGGGCCAGAAAACAGGAATATTGAAGCAATCAAAAAATGTACACACGAGACCGATAACCGAGCTTTTCGTAACAGAATACCAGAATTTAAATTCGGGAAGTCGCCTAATAAACGGCCGGAACTCTTCGTTCGCTCTTGTAGGGAGCTCAGGACCATTCTCATCAGCTACACATAAAAAAATATAACGTAACAACACCCAAAATTGGCAGCATCACAACCCCGTGCTTAAAACTAATAGTAACAGTCAGTTTTAAAAAAAACTTACCATCAAAATCCATTGCTGGATCAATCTTTGGGGTTAAAAATGCAATAAATAAATTTAAGTGGTAGATACCCAGGGCATACGTCACTATATACCATCCCTAAAAATTGTGTCTTTTAAAACATCTATACACGAATGTAGATCATTCAACATCAGAAGTTATTGAATTATCTAAGAAGTGGTGGAGAGACGGATATAAAATTATTATACCTGGGTGATTAGAACCCTAGCCAAGAACAAACCGATGAGGAGTAAGGCGGAAATCCATCGTAAGATACGCCACGGTACCGTCTTGTCCACCACTCCTTGGTAACACTAGAAAAATACAAATTAGTACCTGTTTTGCTAATATTCGAAGTCCGAATAACATTAGTATCGCTATAGTTCCTGCCCAACGACATTTTGTGTATGGTGTCCAACCATCCAACGTACTTTGGTATATCTAAAGTCACATACATCGCTTGTTCACTCAAATTCACACAAGACAAAAAATTAAATACAGTACCTGAGATATTCTAGTCCAGGCTTGTGATACTACACCCTTTTTACTTCCAGATGTCAACAAATCTTCATCCATTATGATTGGAAATATCTAAAACAACATTGCTCGGTAAGAATAGCGTGACTTACTCCACAGATAAATAAATGATAAGTCATTTAAATTATGTTACATTCCTAGACCTAACCAAAGAATTAATAATAATGTATTGCAAAACTGCTCACACACAAATAAGCCACAAAATTATAGTGTAAAATTATGCAATACTCACATAAATACTTAAAACAAATATTTACTTCTACTGTAATACCTAAACTTTTACAATAAATTCATTTTATTTAATACATCCACGTCAACCCTGACGAATTTAGTCGGTCGGTGTTTCAAATAGGGGAATTTACGAAGGTTATGTTTGCTATTGTGATAGCAACAGTAGGTGGCGATTTGTCAAGTTGACAATTATATGACAATTATATGTTTTGTCAAAAATGGATACGTATGAAAGTGTCGTGTTAGTAAAACCAGAGGTTTTTGTATTTAATATACCACCACGAACATCTAATAGAGGCTATAGGTATTTATACAACATTTAACTTTTATGGCGTTTTGAAAAATTATACAATTCCATACATGTACGTTATCTAAACTGACTCCCACGAGAATTGTTATCATTCAGGAAGTTTTGTTTGTGTTCATTCTTTATGCTTCGATTTCCAGGGCAGCAGATTGGAATCTAGCCGAGCCTTCATGGACAGGTCGTATGCGATTAGTTGCGAAAGGTAACGAATTGGCGATAAAATTGGAAGACAAAAACACAGGAGAACTGTTCGCTAAATGCCCCATTGAAACATATCCTGGCATTGCTCTTGAATCAGTCACAGACTCCTCTAGATATTTCGTTGTGCGAATTCAAGATGACACAGGTACAGTTCAATTTTCTTGAACCATTTAGAAAGTTATGTGAAAGTGTTACTAATTTATTGCAGGCCGAACGGCATTTATTGGCTTAGGTTTTGGAGACAGATCTGATTCGTTCGATCTAAATGTGGCACTGCAAGACCATTTCAAGTGGATCAAGAAAGAAAAACAAATCGCCGACGAAGAGCCGTCGGGGCCCAAATTAGATCTGCAATTCAAAGAAGGCGAAACAATAAAGATAAACATGAAAATCACGGTAAGTGTTTGCGGATGACTAAAATGTGGTAAGTGAAAAATTACTGTGCGTTACAGAAAAAAGACGGTTCAGAAGCGTCGTCTCGAGCAAAACCGAAGACGGCTGGTGGATCGGGATTGCTACCGCCCCCTCCTGGTGGAAGTAAACTTCCTGCTCCTCCGGGTAGCTCTCCTGCCGTATCTCCCGCGCACACGGCTAAAATGGAAATGACTGGTGATAATTGGGGTGAATTCGCTTCGGCCCAAAGCAGGTATTTGCAAATATTTATTTTTTTATGCAGTAGTAAATTTTTAATTAGGGTTGCCAGAAGTTGAAAGTGTAAAAAGAGGACTTATTTTTTGTGAACTATTACTCGCTACTGAAATATTTAATGGTCTAAAGCAAATTTTTTAATAACTTATTCTATATCTTAAATATTTTAAGTTTTATTCAAGTTCTCGATTGACTTAGTACAGTATACTTCAGAAATTCATATTTCCTAACAACTTATTCGTGACCATCAATATTTTAAATTTTAGGCAAGTTACAGATTAACTTGATACAATATACTTCATAAATTCATATTAGACACATAAAGACTCTATCATTTAATTGTTATTGGATTTTTACTGATACATGTGTTTCGAAAATTCTGATTCAAAACAAAATTTTTAGCAACTTAATCGTTACTAGGTCTATTTTAATTTTTATTTCTTTTTTCGATTGAGTTAGTGTACTTTATAAAATCGTATTTAAGACATAAATATTCCATCGTTTCATTTTTATTGGATTTTTACTAATAAATGTGTTTTGACAGTTCTGGTCCAAAACCAAATCTTTAGTAACTTAATCTTAACCCAATTTATTTTAATTTTTATTGAAGTTTACAATTACCTTGGTACTGTATACTGCAGAAATTAATTTTGTTTGTCATAAGAACAATATTTTTCAGTTTTTATTGTAATTCATAATTACAGAACGCAACCCACTTAACACGTTGCGCCTACATAGGTATGCAGTGTGCTGAACAAAACGCCTACTTTTGTCATTTTTAGACAGCCTGCATCACTGTTATGTCAAATTAGTTGCATGTCTATGTAGGCGTTTTGTGTCGTGGTTGCCTATCAATAGGCGCAACGATTAGTGGGTTGCATACTGTACATTACGCCTACATAGATATGCAATTAATTAAACGTTGTTTCTACGCAGGTTGCCTGAAAATGTCGAAAGTAGGCGCTTTGTTAAGCACATTGCATACCTATTTAGGCGAAACCTGCTAAGTGGGTTGCGTTTTGTATTTAAGTAGGCGCCTGTTATCAATAAATGTATTAAGTATGTTTGGGCTTTTTCAAGCGGATTCCACACAAATAATTTATTTTTGCTACATAGTAAATAAAAATACGATTTGTAAAAAAATTAAGTTTTTATGTAAACATATTTTACTTTATCAAACAAAGCAGAACATTTATAAGTAAAAAAATGCATTACCTAGTATATTCCTGGAATAATTGTTTATTCTGAAATAAATAACTTATTATTCGAGGGTCAACATTTTTTTGGACATTTAAGGCTGTTAAACCTAATTATTAAAGAAATTGGTTTTAAGCATAAAAAGTTAAACATCAATCAAGTGCTTTGGCACTAAAATTTTATAAAATCATAAAGTGGAGTTTATTGCTTTGGCCTATAAACGACTCAGTTCTATAATTATTTTTTTTAAAATCTGACCAAAAGTAACTTGGGGAAAAAGAGGACAAAAGTTATCAGAATAAAAAAAGAGAGTGAACAAAAAGATCGGGACGAAAAAGAGGACATGTTCTCTTTAAAAGATATATTCTGGCAACCCTATTTTTAATGTGATTTCGCCTTAAGATACCTCAAAAAATAGATTAGCTTGTACCATAGCATATAGTAACGTGTATTTAATATATGAACTGGAATATAATCGACCTTACGTTGGTGTTGTAATTTCAGTACCCCTCAACAGCCTTCACCAGCAGCGTCAAATAGCAATTGGGTGCAGTTTTAAGTAACAATCTGAGCTCTTGTTTAAATTTTGTTGTAGGGGGATAGTTACAGATTCTATCACAATTTAATATGTACATACAATAATTTTGTTATAGTATATTTTTCAAAGTTACAATGTATTTTCCAAATATAGGCAGGTACTGTATTTAAACAAAGGTGTACATATTTAAAATTTAATATTTCTTTAAAAAAAATTATTGTAATGAGGCTCAACAACTCTTATCTAATGCACCATGATTTGGTATTATTGATCGTAGTGTGTTGCGTAAACGTTCAGTGTCAAATTGCTAATGCAAAACAATTGACTGTAGAAAAACTTCTGTCCTACTTTCTTTTTTTTCTAAATTAAAAATAATTAGTTCCATCTCGTTAAAAATAGTCGAATCACAACCCCTGAATTTTTATTTAAATTGTTTGTGTTAGCAATTGAATTACGAAAGAAATAGATCTATATACAGGGTGACAATAACCTACAAGTGTTGTATGAGTAACTTTGTAATAGTAAGAGTTACATAGTTGGTTAAAATATATAAAAAAGTTGAAGGTGTAGGGCAAATGTCAAAATGACATTAAATACGTCTTGACATTCTGCCCAACTTTGATAACTTAACCGGTTATGTAACTCTTATAATAACAAAGTTACTCATACTACACCTGAAGATTATTGTCACCACGTATTTTTGTAATTATTAATATTATTTTAATATGTAATGTAATTAGAGATGTAACGCTCTAACAATAATGTGTTCAGAAATGTAAAGTTATAAACAAGAATATTTATGTTCCTGAAATGATTTTGCTCCCAAAATATTTATGCAGGTTTAAGTTTTAGTTCGCTTTTAAAGTATTGAACTCGTTGGTTTGCAATTCTTACGTTTTGAAAACAAGAAATCATAATTTAATCTTGGAATTGTGTGTTTGTTTATAGAAATCTCTAACTTAGTAAACAAAAATTAACCTTTTATGTTTCTGTCTGTGTGTTAACCGTAAATTATTGTTTTTGATGAAGATACTCAGAAACTAATTTGAGTTTTTGTTTTGTTACTAAAGTATTTTTCGTATTAAATTAATAATTATTTTTGTACGTTTTTGTATACACAAACAGCTCCTTTACGGAATCGTTCTCGGAAATAAATTAAAGTAGGTTGAATTTTTTTAATGGACGCTGTTAAATGTCGGTAAAAGTTGCTTAATGAAGTATACAGGGTGTTTCTTAAGTATTGCAAAAAAATTCTGGAGGTGATTCCTGATCGAAAATTAAGAGGGGTCTTTCATATAAATTTTTTTACTTAGACGTCTCCTTTTTGAGTTTAACCCCCCTAAAGGGGAGCGGAAAAATTAGGTTTTTATTTTATTTCTCAAATTTGGATAAATGTAGGAGAATGATATTTAGTATATGTCTTATTAAAAGGTTTCCCATAGTAATATTTTCAATCATGTGCTACCTTCAGAGGGGGCTGAAAAGTGCGACCCCTGTTGTTTTTTTTATCAGAACTTTTTGATTGGTTAAAATTTTGCAACTAAAAATTCAAATATAAAACGATTCATTTTGGTGATTGCCATGGTTTGTTCATCAATATGAACATAAACAAACCATGGCAACCACCAAAATGAATTGTTTTATGTTAGAATATTTGATGGTTCATGTTTACTTATTTTATTTTTTACTCAAAAACGGTAGGTTTTACGAGAAGAACTATAGAATAAAAAACCTTTCTAAATAAATCAAGCTTTCAAAAATCAAATTTTTAAGCTTTCAAAAAGTTCTGATAAAAAACCAAGAGGGGTCGCACTTTTCAGCCCCCTGTGAAGGAGGGAGATGATTAAAATATTACTATGAGAAACCTTTAAATAAGCATAAAACATCTACCAAATATCATTCTCCTACATTTATCCAAATTTGATAAATAAAATAAAAACCTAATTTTACCGCTCCACTTTAGAGGATTGTAACTCCGAAAGGAGACGTCTAAGGAAAGAATTTTATATGAAAGACCCCCCTTAATATTTGATAAGTAATCGCCTCCTGAAGTTTTTTGCAATACTTAAGAAACACCCTGTATAAGTGCAGTCGCGTTCAGTATAATCACGAAAGAATGTATGTCTTTTGTGATTTAAATCTGTGTTAACGAAATTATTAAGTAGGTGAGATTTAAAAAATCATACAGTTTAGCAGTTTGCATATCAAAGAGTTTTAATTATATCTAGTTTATAGTGATATAAATACCAGTGTAATAAAAGTTGTTAAAAGCTTTACGAATAGTCTGCTTGTGTGAAATAAGTGAAGTGATGTAATTGTTGATGTTTTAGTAATGTGCAAAAATTTGGATAAAAATTAGCAAGTTAAGGTTTTTCACTGCAACGTAGCTTTTTCAATTTAATATGGAAATCAATTTTTGCGGGCTTCGACACTTTTAAATGTTTATTTATGTAAAAATGGGGACCAGTTGACTTACAAGAATTATTTAAAACCACTATTATCTTCATAAAGTCTTGATAATTTTGTTCAACGCTTATTTAGTTGTTCTTGATACTACCAAAATTTACTGAATCAAACCTAGTTTTTATAATTAATTTATTTGACAAAATCCTTTAAATCACAATAAAAAATAAGTGCTGGAAAGACCTTAAATTCCTAATTTTTCTCTAAATTAACCCACGCTTACCGTGTGAAAATTTAATAACATACAAAGGGGTCGTTTATGTGCTGATATGTGAAGAAAAAATTAATTTTTACTAATACTTAACACAAATTTAATTTAAAAGCTGCCCAGGCACAACTCTTTATTACACCCTATAATACAAAAAGCTTCTGTTAAGTGTGGATAAATAACATTCCAATTTGTATGCAGTTTGTTATATGTTGCAAATTCTATATAGTCGTGAAAAAAACCTCATGTTGTTATCGTATAACTCTAGTAAACTTATAGTTAGATTTATTAAGTGATCAGGTACTTCCAAAAAGTAAATGGCCACCAAAACTTTAAAGGCAACGATGTATTTGATAATACGGACAATTTACAAAAATAGTAACTCCTAGTTAGTAGATATGCCTAGATAATAGCGGCATGAATTAAGAAAAATTTGTGAAAAAAAAATTGATTTAGGTTATAAATTCATGATTGTACAAGTAAGTTATGCGTTTGTTTTAATCTTGTTAGTAATGTCCATGGTCAACTTCATTCATATAATATGAATGAAGTTGCCCATTAGGAGATTCTTTTGTTTGTAAAATCTTGTTTCAGTGTTTTGTTTTTGAGTAGAAAACATTAATTAGAGAATCACCAATTAACACAGATAAATTAAGGTGTAGGTATTAATTTATGAATGAAGTTGCCCTCTAGTAGAATCTTTTGTTTGTAAAATCTTGTTTCACGGTGTTTTGTTTTTGATTAGAAACCATTAATTAGAGAGAGAATCACCAATTAACGCAGATAAATTAGGGTGTAGGTATTAATTACTTTATTAATTGTTAATGAATCATAATTAGCAACTAACTATAGGTTTATTGAAGTTATTTATATTGAGTATTAAGCTTACAATTATATTCGTTTTGTGGTTTTTATGATTACCTTTCCTAATTCATTATTATCGAAGTTTAAAATTACCAAAATTTTTGAGTGTATGTTTAAAGTATTATAGGTAATTTTGAATTAGGAAAAGCGTGTCTTTATGTTGCTACTAAAAGAAACGTTACAGTTTAGATTTATATAAACCTGAATGTTTTAAATCTTTATAGATGTGTTAAAAAAGTTTTGATACATTGTATAGTTCTATATATATTATGTTTCCTGTATTTTAAATATGTTTATTGTGTTAATATAGGAGGAAAGCAATACATTCACTTTGTTTTATTTCATAAGGTCGCAAAAGTATGTCCCAGTGTTCGGAATCGTCCAGTTTTTTTTTTTTTTTGTAACCTAGAAGCTCGAACAGTAGAAAATAAAACACAAACGAGATAATTAATACTTGTTTATATTAAATAAAAAATTCAAAGCAGATATAATTAAATTTAAATTGTATAAAATTTGGTACTACTTCCATAACTTCTTGATGGACATGTTCTTTTCCGAATCTTTTTGCATGACTTTAGCTACGGCCATCTCGAAATCTTCTTGCGTTACGTGCACGCGACGTTCTCGTAGGGCGTACATACCGGCTTCCGTACAGACACCCTAAACAGCGGAAAAATTGCATCAAAACGGGATCATTCGATGTAAGATATACACGTTACCTTGACTTCAGCACCACTGGCTCCGGGCATGAGTTCGGCGATTTTTCTTAGATTGATTCCGCGAGTCAGATTCATTTTCCTCGAGTGAATTTTGAGAATGTCCAAACGGGCTTCCTCGTTTGGTGGGGGGAATTCGATTTTACGATCGATACGTCCAGGCCGGAGTAGAGCTGGATCCAAGATGTCGATTCGATTCGTGGCCATAATTACCTGAAAGATTAATAGACGAATCCTTTTACTTGGATTTTTTTTCCATGATTATATCTCTACAAAGAAATGAATATACAGTGTGTCCAAAAGGAATGGAAATGCTATATTTCTCAGTAAATATCCACTTTAGGGAAAAATGTTTCGAGTAAAAGTTGTTTGGTACTAAGTTTTCCACCATAAGACAAAATTTAAATATATTTTTTTCGAATAACAAAAGCGCAATTAAAAACAATTGAATTTTTTTAAATGGCAAGGTACCCCTATATATACTCATTTGATAGAGGGTTTTTTTCTCTTTTCAATGATGGGGTCACCTTGAAAATTAAGTTCATGCTAAGAGGCCGGAGAATATCTAAAATTTAAAAAATCGTATTAGAGAAATTACACCTGAAATGGTTGGGAATGTTATAAACGGGTTTAAAAACCGAGTTTATCATTGCCAAGCCGTAAATGGTTCACAGTTTGAACACTTATTGTAGATTTCGTCGAAAAATTTTAGTTCTTATGATGTTTTTGTTAGATATAAATATTAAACAATTAAAATAGTTTGAGAGTATTTTTTGCGATTTTCTCAAAAAGTTGCTTAAGTAAGGGTACTAAAGTTTTGCATCATTAAAAAAAGAATAAAATTCTCTATCAAATGAGTATAATGTAGGAGTACCTTGCCATTTCAAAAAATTCATTTGTTTTTCATTGCTCTTTTGTTATTCATAAAAATAGAATTTAAATTTTGTCTTATGGTGGAAAACTAAGTACCAAACAACTTTTGTTCAAAACATTTTTCCCTAAAGTGGATATTTACTGAGATATATAGCATATTCCATTCCTTTTGGACACACTGTAGAATTTAATTTAGCGCAAAATATTATACGAGCTGTGCACAAAAAGTTCGCGCACTGAGCTCACCAAAAAACCATTTTAATTATTCCGAAATGGAAATGTGGTCACCCCCAAAGTACTCCCCCCTCGATTGAATGCACTTCGTCTAACGCTTTTTCTATTGTTGAAAACTGCGAAATTGGGCCCTTCAGGAGCCCTGTCGTTTCACGTTTGATGCTCTCCACATCGCCAAAACGTTTACCTCGCATAATCGTTTTAACTTTGAGGAACCAAAAAAATCGTAAGATGCACTGATGACTTATAAGGCTTCCCCCTAGACCAGCGTTTCTCAAACTATGGGTCGCGAAACGGAACTGTTTTGATAAAAATACAAAGAAAAATAGAAGCAAAAAGTTAAAATTTAAATTAGTTTTAAAATGTTTTAAAAAGACGTTTCTTAAGGTATTTTTTCAAAAAAAAAATTGCGGGGATGGAGACCCCCTTCCTGTGGGTCGTATTCTCATTTCTAGAAAATTATTTGGGTCGCGTGTTTAAAAGTTTGAGAAACGCTGCCATAGACACCAAACCCTTAAAAAAGTCTACAGTGTTGCCATGTCGGCAGAAAAAAAATTCAGTGCACAAACTTTTTGTACACGCTTTGTATTTAGCTGTTTTGTGATTGTTTTGTTTTAATAGCGGCATTGTTTATTGAAATAGGCAAAACTCGACCAGGTATTGCAGCTTCTCCCCTAATGTTGGTTAGTGGCCTCATAGTGGAAAAAAAATAAAATAAAATTTCACATTACCTTAATGTTTTTAGTTGCTTCGAAACCGTCGAGTTGATTAAGTAACTCCAGCATAGTCCTCTGTACTTCGGAATCGCCGCCAGATCCCGACTCGATACGCGACGAACCGATGGAATCGATTTCGTCCATGAATATGATGGACGGTGCGTGTTCGCGGGCCATCACGAACAACTCCCGGACCATGCGCGAGCCTTCGCCGATGAATTTCTGGACCAATTCGGAACCGGACACTCGAATAAAAGTACACTCGGTATGATGGGCCACGGCACGAGCAAGAAGTGTCTTTCCTGTACCTAAAGTAATTCATTACGTACAAAAAAATATAAACTTCGCCAGACATAAAGATATAATAAAACAATTGCAATATCCGATTCAAAATAAGTGTTGTTTTATTTGCAATCGCAATATTACACTGACAATTTTGACATATAAACCTTCTTAGGGGGCCCCAGTACAAAAACATATTCATTACCTGGAGGTCCATATAACAGTACTCCTTTCGGCTGTGCAATACCCAAAGCGTCGAACAGTTCTGGATGCTTAACGGGCAGTTCGATAACCTCTTTAATTTCTTTAATTTGCTTATCCAAACCCCCGACCATTTCATAAGTAGAATCAGGCACTTTTTCAACCATCATAAGCGATACAAGAGGATCCACCTGAAAATCACACTCTTTAATACCACATCTAATCATAAAACGAATTAAGTTACCTTGTTCGGTAAAATTTTATGCAGCGTATAGCTTTCGTTACGAAGGGCAACCCGACAGTTTGGAGTGACGTCATTAATATCAATATTTTTATCAATATCGACAACGAACTTTCCTTCAGGATGGACTTTTACTAGCACTTTTTTCTTATCCATAGGTTTAACGACCTCTCCTACATAACTACCCTGCTCTTGTAACAGCATAAGTTCTTCACGTAACATGCGAACTAAAATCATTCATTAAACACCTCAATTTAAATACACGGCCAGAAAAATTCAAACCTTTAGCGTTTAGTTCATTTCTTTGAGCCTGCAATCTCCGCAGATTCTGGCTTTTCTCGGCGACTATAAGCTGTAATTCTTCGATTTTTTGTATGTAGTATGATCTGAACCCTTCACCCTTGGATCCGGGTCCGTCAATATCCATCTACAAAAAAAAAATAGTAACGAAAAGCCACTTTGAAGCTTTAATCGAGTATACATCAGGTCTAGATAATTTAGTTCTAATTGAAAATTTGCTTTCGAGTGATTCTATATCACTCTCTGCTAGCTCAAATACAATAGATGGTTTAGTAGCTAATCCTGTAGTAGAGCCAGGTAATGAATATTCGGACCCCATTGTTTAAAAAATAGTTTAAAAAATTATTGAAAAATTTTGACACATAGGTTATACAAAGACAGAGTAAATTTGATTATGTATAAGTAACAGTAGAATAAATAAAAGGACTTACCTTACTAACAACAGTCATGATTTGTTTTCTATCAGCCTTATCCTAACACAAAAACTATACTTTCATGCTAAAATTAACTCAAACTTGCAAGTTCAAAATCAATAATCATTCAACATCCGATTTTTGACAGTAATCTAGGTACTTTTGTTACTGAAGGCAACTGCAAACCTGTAATAAAAAAAACCTACAGCTACATAACCTCATTTTTAAACGTCATTAACTACAGGAGGTATTTATATTACGTAATTGTAAAGCAAAATTATTAAAGGAATTGATTTTTTTCAGTAAAAATGAAGGCTTCAGATACTGGGGGCGTAAAGCCCATGGCTATTGCTGGACGCTTTGTTCGTGAAAGAGAACGTCTTCTTGGAATGACCAATGAAGAAAGAGTTTGGCGAAAACAGTGGTTAAACGATCAAATATTATCCCACAGTGAACCTAGACACGTACCAGAACTTTACATGTCCATTAACAACCCAATCCGAAGAGCTTTTCGTGCTCCATTAGATATGGCTGCTGCGATATTAGAACCAAGTCTCGGCAAAAGAGTACATACTATACGATATTTTACTGGCAAGTTCCTTATTCTGTTAACTGGGGCTATGGGAGCCATGTATTATTTTAAATATAATAGAAACAACTGGACCCGTACATCAGGTTGGATTGTGTTAGAGTCGAGACAGGCGGTTTTACCGGGTGATCCAGGATATCCACAAGTTTCAGAGCGTACGAAAGGTTCAGATTATGCATCTCGTGGTTTTAATAATTCGAATTTGAAACTATAAATGTTTATTTGTATCAAATTGTTTAGTAGTATATTAATAATAAATAATAAAGTATTGTGTTGTTTTTAAATATTTTGTCTAATTTTTAAGTTCGTATAGGCATTATTGAAAAGTTTTCTTAATTTTTAATAAAGAATTAATGTCGATTAAAAGTATCCTAATTTTGATTTAAAAAAATAGGTTATTCAAGTGAGGTTATATTTTAAATGTGGAAAACATAACCTTGTTTTGGTTATAAAGACTGGCCTTAGTAAAAGTGAAATATACAAAAAATACAGAATGATGTTCGATTCTAATAGCTCAGGAAATAACAACAAACCTGAAAAACACAAACTCGATTTAGATGTAGACACAGATTTAGACTGTATAGTGAAAAAACCCAATTTGGAAGGTGTCGATGTCGAAGATTTATCTGGTTTTGAGAGAACTGATGGAGCTGTGCAAACAGAGGAGTTGTTTAATGGTGTCCCAGTATCAAAACTTACAAAGACCCAAATGAAAAAGTATAAAAAGATGTTGAAATGGCAAGCTACTAAACAACAAAAACGAGCAAAAGAAAAATTGAGAACGAAAAATAAAAAAATCGAGGCCAAAATAAACAATGTAGATTTAGGACCTAGCCGTAAGCAGCTTAAAAACAGTAAGATGGCAAATAGTCCGTGTAAAACTGGAGTTGTGATAGATTTAAGTTTTGATCATCTTATGATAAACAAAGTAAATCACCTACATTTGTTAAATACATTATTTTTAATTAATATTTTACGTTGGTTTGCATGAATACTACCTTAAAAAAATAATTTTTCTTTAAGTTACAATATTTGGTATAAATATCTTTCAAATCGTCTATTGTTCAAATTTTAAATAGTATTTTTAGTTCACGTTTGTTCGAAATCTTTTCAGGACATGGGCAAGGTAATCAAGCAAATACTACGAGTGTACACAGAAAATCGCCGATCGAAAACTCCAATGCAACTTCATCTAACGAGTTTCGAAGGCCGGTCGAAAGAAGAAATGTCCAAACACAACGGATACGAAAACTGGGATATGTATTTTCACACCGAAAGTTACTTGGATGTGTTTCCTAAAGAACAGCTAGTTTATCTTTCAAGCGAAAGCGATAACGTAATTAATGAATTAAGACAGGATAAAGTTTACATAATAGGTGGATTAGTCGATCACAACGCGCACAAAGTGAGTAGTAGTGAAATTAAATGCTGTTGGAAATTCGTCAGTAGTCAGCATGTAATTTTAAAAGACAGTTGCTTATTTCATCAATTCAATATATTGCAGTGTTCAATTGTTTACTGAAACTTGCAATTGTTTTAGGGTATGTGCTACCAGAAGGCTGTAGAACAAGGAATAGATCACGGGCAGCTTCCAATAGCAGAATATTTTTCATTCAAACACAGAAAAGTATTTACTATAAACCAAGGTAAGGCCTTTTTATCAATTAATTATAGCTAAAGAAGCTCACCGTAACCTAAAAAAAAGTTAACATGCTTTTGTTATACATAACTTATAAAACAAAAGAATTCATATAAAAACAAAAAGTAAACAAGTACCATTAACAACAATATGAACCTTGTATTTTCTGTGCCTCATACATTTTTTAAATATTTCGTCTACCGTCTGTTCATTCCGAACTTTAACTCGTAACAAATATATTTCTTACAGTTTTTGAAATTTTATTACGAGTTAGCGAAGGAAAAACATTCAAAGAGGCTTTAGAGTCGGTATTACCAAAACGGATTAACATGCAACCGACATCTAAAGAAGAAACCGACGAAGAGAAACAACTGAATGAAGAAAAAGGCGATATAAATATAACGGGCTCCGAGAATAAATAAATAAGTCATATATATTTTTTAAACATTTTTATTTCAAACCTGTATCAATTATTTGATACTTTTTTTTTGTAAAAAGACCTTGTACATTATTGTTATTTAATTAAATCATTGTGAATAAATTTTGTTATTAATACAATTACCATACATTAACTTTATACAATTGCAAAATGTTTAACTAATTCATTATAACCTCTGCGTAAATAATTACGACAGCCTAATACACGTGCAATCATTATCTTATCAGTTTTAAAAGACGAAAACAAAACCAATTAATTTAAAAATAATTGTTAACAATAAATCATGCCACAATACGATAATTGCAAAGGCTGGGAAATAAACAAACAATATTAAATACGTAAAAAATAGTGTAAAATTTTGTTTGTTAGGATAAAATTATTTTTTTTGGGCAAATATCGAAAAAAATTTTTGCAACTGGTTAAAATAAGCAAATAAATATATTTATAAACTGTTAAAAGTTACCGAATCTATTTTTATTTAAAATTTTTCTTGCTTTTAAACTTTCTCTTGAAGGGGTTCAAAAATCAGGTTTTTCAAGCTAGAATTAAAAAAATATGAGAATATTTCTTTTTAAACCGTTTTAAAAACTACCAGAAACATTTCTTTAATCTTCATAAAACTTAAATTACGTGCAGAATTAACAATACAATTATTTAGTGTACAGAGCAAAATCCGTTTCTATACAAACGGTCTTAAGCCACACTAAAAAAATAATTTCAGGCCTAAAGAAAACTTGTAAAATTGCTTATTGATTCATTGCCGATATATTTACATTTTAATAAATTGAAGCCTTACAAAAATATATTGTTTATACAGCCGTATACAATTTTTAAATCTGTGTATGAAAAATACTTTCAAAATATTTTTTCTCAGGCCAGATTAATTTTTTTCGTGGGCTAGGTGTCGCCAAGACGATTTAGTTTTATTTAAAAATATACAGTTAACAAGATATACCACCGATATAGTCAATACAGTGGATTTCGCTTAATCGGGATACGACGGACCTGGAAAATTTTGGCCCAATTAAGCGGCTGGCTCAATTATGCGAAGTTCCACACAAAAGTAAAGAACGAAATACCATAAATTGCTAGGTCGTAAAATGCTTTCACATGCCCGAGCTAGGCGAAATTGCCGACCAGCTTTTATTTTTGTGGTGTCTATGAATTGCATATTGCGTTTCTTTTATATTTTTTTAACATGCACAAAGGTATTACGTTTCAAGTGCTGTTATCTATTGCACTTCATAAAGAAAGTAATTGAATTGTTCACAAATTTTGCAATTATGTATTTTGATCTTAAATTTGCTGTCCCAATTAAACGGCTTGATGTCCCAAATAAGCGCAGTAAATTGTTATTTCCTGGATTTGGTTTCTGTTCTTTGAGATTTGGCTTAAGTAAGCGGCTGCCGCGATCCACCGATGTCCAGATTAAGCGGAATCAACTGTATTTCCGACTATTGAAGCCACAATGCTAGCCTCAAGAATAATTAAATTATAGTGTTGAAAAAAAAAGGGGTTTGATATGAATGTGATATTATTTTAAACTGAACAATTTCACCCGAGGACTTGTACAACTCTCTTTGTTGAATGTAAAAGAAAAATTATTAACTATTAAGGCTTTTCCAAGTTTATTCCTGGGTATGCCAGCGGCATACACAGTTATTAACATTTTAAACTTTATTATTCAAGGAAATCAACAATAACAGTTTTAATGTTCAGAACTTTTGATGCACCAACAGTTAACAAAAAGCATTGCTTATATTTGGAAGTAGTATTTAGCAAAAAATGGAAAAAAGCAAGTCATTTAAATATATTTGCAAGTTTGTCAGTATACTTAAGGACGTAAGTGAATGCACCTTTAAATTGCACGAGTGATAAAAAATATTTCATTTTTTAAAAGCCAAGTTTAGAATCAAAACAAATTCTGTTTAAAAAAAGTTTGAAGAATAAGCACCCAATAACTTCCTCCCATAAATGAAAACTTTATTCCTATTTCAAAAGCCTCCAAAGACGATATATACAGAGTGATGTAAAATAAACGTAATCAAATTAAAACCCAATAGCAGTGTCCATAAAAATAAAACTTTGGTCATGATTGCTTTTGCTTCATAATTGTCTATACAGTACCCAAATACGGGATAAAAATACAGATATTTATAAAATACCACCAGTTTTAAAAATACTGATAAAATAAAAATTGAATTCTTTCATCATGTCACTTAAAAACTAGGAAATTTATGTTGTATTGTTAAAATATTCTATTTAAATGGTGACCGGTAAGTAATAGCAAATTTCGAGCAGGTCTCTCAAGCAATTAACATTTGCTTATTTTTATGAAGGAGGATGTTTTTGGAAATCATGATTTAATCTGGAACTATGCGTATACAGTGCTTGGAACCATGGGCGTCCGCAGAAAATTATCCAGGGGGAGGCAAAGCTTGCATTCAAAATTACGCACAACTCATCCCAACAAGAATGCATAAAAATATTTAAAGAACTTTTAACTTTACCCTCTTTCATTTGGTCATTAATGGAATACTCGATTCCAGGGGGGGGGGGGGGCAAGTGCCTACCCTGTGGACACCCATGCTTGGAACTGTTAGTATAACAAACAAATGCTAGATAAAAACTGTTGACTAGATGTGAGAAGTTCCATCGTATTCGCCTGACCTTGAAGGACTTGATTTTTTTTTACCACTTTGATAAATATTTTTAGGATTAAAATAAATTTCAAATGTGATTTATTTCAATAACGAGCGTCCAAAATCTGCTTAAAAAAATTAGTTTCGTTAGAAGGGCACTTTTTTTAATTTCTACATTCAAAAACGATTACTTACCGGTGCACCCGATTTTAGTAGCACTTGCAAAAAAAAGCTAGTTAAACCTTAGTTGTTAATATCTAAGAAAATAATCACATATTCTCACAATAAAATAAATATCTATTCTAAAATAGCGTTACGTAAAATAAAATATCACAAACTAAGCAATTTTTAAGTATAGTAAATAAAGCCCTACGAATCGTCTGCTTCATCGGTATTGATAATTTCAAAATCACTGTCACTGTCATTTCGTTTCGGCGTGTTTGCGGTAACTGTTGTTCGTAACACATTCGACAATAAATTACTACCTAAAGATTGGAGATTACCTAAAATGCCTGCACTTACAACGGCCACCGGATCCAAAGGCAGATTTTTAATTTTCTCGGTACTAGGATTGGGACTGTCGACGGCGTCCGTAAACTGCAGCCCCCTGATGTAATAATTCTCCTCTTCCGAGCTGCTATCACCGTTAAAGTGGGAAGATTCGAAGTTCATGTGTTTTTGTTCAGAATCTGAATCGCTGGAAATTTCGCCGGGCGTATATGAAACGCTGGACGATTTTGCAGGAACTGCTAGGTCTAAATCGTCTTCCTCGAGATCGTCTAGGCTACCTTCGGCATCTAAATGAGACGGCATACTTGTTATTCCACTTATAAACGATGTCATTGAATCTAAGGAATTAAAACGCGATTAACAATGACCTGATTTGCGATAATGTAAACAGTGATTTGAAAACAATACCTGCTGTTCGATCGGTGAGTAAGCTGTCAAGGTCAGGATCTCTTTCGTTGAGGTCTTTATCCAAAATAAAGGGCAACAGCTCTGACTCGGCAACCATTTCTTTAAAAAAAATTAAAGATACTGTACACGCTCAACCGATTCAATTTCAAATCGTTACAGATCTCGAAAATTACAGGATTTGATATTAATTTAGTTAATTATTATCACAAATTTATTTAAGGCCAAAAAAAATTCCATACACTGCAAGATGTAGTTAAAACAATTGATATCTTTGCAAGCAGGATATGGTTTATTTCAAATTTTTTTTTGAGCATCATCAATTTTAACTTTGAAACAAAAAACAAGCAACGAAACCTGTAAAAACAATCAACACAAAACAACTGCTTATTTTCCATATTAAGTGCAATCTAGATTTCATAAACCACTTGATTATGCAAATAATATTCGATAAAACTACAAAATATAGAAATAAATTACACTGAAACGGGGTTAATAATTATTGCTGTGCTTAATCACATATTAGAAATATTAAAAATTTGCATCAGATTTGCATAACAAGCCAGTACAAAAAACTTTTATTAGAATGGCAGCAGTTACTAACTGGAATACATAGGGCAGTGTTTGATGATAATTAGAAGTAATTCATAACGAAAAATATATTTTGTAGTATCAAAATATTTTTTAAGTATGTAAATAAGTTTGTTGACAACATAACTATGATTCAAAGATCTTTTTATTGAACGACTATCAAAGGGAAGCAGAGCATAACCGTGAAGGTCATGGAGATATAATTTGAAAGAAAACAAACGACAGTGCAGCTATTTTGCTTGTTGCTGTACATTTTTAATTATTAAAACCCTAAAAATAATCAAAATGAATGTGAGATATAACTAAATTATTCCTAATCTCACAAGTTTTTCTAAAACAATGTCAATATTGACATCACATGATAAATAGATTGTGCAATAAACTTGTCTTATTTATTGTGTAATAAATTCTTTTTTTAAGTTGAAATGTTTATGAACACCCACAAACATTAAAAATATCAGTATTGTGATTGAGTCAGCTGTTTAAATGTTTGCACACAATGAGTGGTTTTTTTTCGTTAGATTATGCAAACAATTTTTTTTAATTAACAAGCACCACAGTTGCAAAATTAATACGTGTTAAATTACCAAATGTCCGCTTAAATGGGCTTTTGAAAAGGCAGCTTTTATTCGTTGGAAGTCAATCAATTTTATTGAATGTATTAATAGTTATTAGGTAAGTTCAGGTGACATTTCAAGGATAAAGAATGTGTCCATCCTGTATATTTCCATAAGATAAACAAATTCATTGCTTGACATACAGAGACTAGGTCGAAACACTGGGTGCCTTGAGATTAAAACTATTACCAGTTGAAAAATAATAAAAAACAAACCTTCATTGTTGCTGAGCGTGCGAACAACTTGTTTAATATTTGACATATACTCTGGTGGCAATTTCGAAATTAACAAAGGGCCAAAGAAAATTCCTAACAATAAACAGTACATCAGCATATACCCAGACACGTTTCTTGCAATAACCGTAAGACCAAGAAAGATTCCACACATTGTGATGCAGAACTGCAAAAAAAAAATTACGGTAACATTTGTGTTGATAAACGATTACATCACACTTACAAATGAAGGGTTATCTTTCCGTAAAATTCGAAAATGTATAACTGTATTATTTATTATGTTAATAATGTGTCGCATAGTGTCGGAAGAAATATTTCGGGGAGCTCGTAAACTTTGGCGTTCGAAGTAAATATCGCACAATAATGCCATTAAAATGCTCAAGAAAATAATACTGTAAAGCCTTAATTCCAGTTGCATAATTACCCTATAATGTCACATTGGTTATAAATAGCAATTTGTGTTTAAACTGTAAATACTAACCAGAATAAAACATGCAAAACACCCAGGGTCATCCAACTTACTGCAGGGTCTTCCCATATTAAAACTTTGTATGCTGCGTTTAAATACGCATCCATTCGGCTACATTCTACATATTCGTGTTGTTCTTTTTTGAAAAACCTATCTTTGAGTCCTCGCATAGTTTGATATAAAAAATCCATTGTGAATGGCTAATTTTGAGGTGCCTTTGTTCCAGGTTCCAATTGTATGTCACTCAAAAACACTAGCAATTAAATGTCTACAACGTAATACACTTGCACAGTTTAACTTGGGCTAGCTTCGTTCGTGCTCTAAACACACTGTTAATTAAAATCAGTGTAAATTACGCGCATTTTTCGTGTATTATGACGTACGATGAGATTTAGTAATGTTGTTGTTTAAATTCGGATCGTGAATTTTCGGATCACGCGATTGTATGCGCTTTAATGTATAAGGCACAATTTACACCAACGCTTCATGAAACCGGATTGAAAGTGATCTACTTCAATCTTGAGGTTAATCACCGATTTCAGGGACAGTCTCACATACCTGAAGATTTGGCCGACTTCTTTTGTTTTACATGAAGCGTACTTGCACATAGGGATTCTTCTATTTAAAAAAAGGTTTGCTTAGCATGGGATTGACAATAATTGAAAGTATACAAATTCTTCTCGACATTTTTATGGATAGTTACACAATACAAGATTACTGGTTATCAATCATTTGACCTTGTTTAGTCCATCCAAACGAGAGGGCCATCTCCTGCTGTTTATTTATTAGTTTGGTACAAACACATTTTACATTGTTGCAAGATAAGCTTAGTAAATCTTGTTATGTAAACATTTAATAATTTGTCAATTTTGCACTGAATTAATAGCAGCAACGGCTTATTAAATAATTCGTAAACTATTTCATGATAACAGGAATTTATTGCGTAATTAACTCTTAGCAACAACCAGTATTTCACATAATTCTATCTACGAGATCGCGTTACGTTCATTCCCTGAGGCCACAATTAAAAAAACTAGTTTGATAAATGTTAAACAAATTTATTATTACAGTCTGTTACAATAAAAAACTATCAAGTACATACGAATTATAGTCTACAAGTATATGATTTGACGTTCAATGACTAACATACATAAAAAATTACAAGGCTATATTTCGTAAGGACGATAACCCTGGTTATACAGATTTTTAAGGCAGTATTAAGCTTTCCATTGTCTAATCATCAACAACTAATTTTACATTTGTTAATACAAAATCAATTTCAATATTACAATCAAAAAAATATCGTGTTAAAATAATTGATTAATTAAAACTTTGTGTATCGTATTTAAAACAAGCGAAATGCGAACAAATGACAGCGAGACGAAACAAATGATAAGCTGGACAAAACAAATGCAATTACTTAACTAAAGTCACAAGAGAAGTTAAGTACAAATTTTAGAAAAACCGTCATATAAAATCCCTCTCGTTTCTGTTAATATCGGTAGATAAGGCACAAAATATTATCTTAATTAAAATATAAAATAATATGAAATTAAAATTTCTTAACACTTATCAGTTATGGTCACAGTTCTAGTTTTAATAGCTAAATATTATATGGCGTATTTCAGGCACAACTAATTAATATTATAATAAACTAGTTATATACAGTATCTCAATTACTTAACAACTAAATCGTATAGTTAAAATTGAATAGAAACAACTTACGTTATTTAAAATTTCAACAGCGAAATCGAACACTCGTTTAGTTAAAAAAGAGAGAATAAATAAAGCTTCTTGTAAATACAATTTCGATACAAAATGCGCATGATTAAGAGAGCAAAAAAATTGTTTTTCAATGTAGTTTGTGAAATTGTGGGGTATAGGACCACAGATTCAAGGCCACTGTTTGAATAAAATACATTCGCAATAAAATTCATTACAAAATAGATAAAACAATTGTTTTTCTGTCATTACTATCTTTTGTTTGATTTGGTGGCACAATATTGTGTCAGTACTAATGTACTAACTATATTTGTAGTGAAAAAAGTGACATCACTTTTTAAAATCTATTTTAATCTAATAGAAAAAGTATAAAAATGCCACTGATTTTAAAAATATTAGAAGGCCAATGCTGAAATATAATAAATAATGAGATGAAACAGCTTTCGCGATAACAAACTGCATTTCAGCACCAATATTATCTAAAATAAATATTTTCAAAACAAGATCAAATAGTTCAAAAATGATGAAATTCGTTTTAAAAATATAAAATAAAAATTTATAAAGCACACATTTTCAGATAAAACTTTAACTTTGGCAAACGTTCAACATATTGCATTTCAGTCAAACTTTTTTTTTATAATTAATATCAATTGTTTTGCAGATTGTGTCGTTCGATTGTTTTTTAACCTTTTCCAGCGTACGTGGGGTTTTTGAACGTCGACGTCGCTTGTTTGTAAATTGGATTTTCACCCTGCAAAATTAGCAAGAAAAAAATAATGAAATATCCATGAAAATTCCATCGAGAAAATATTTAACATGGGATTGGAAAAACATTTAACAAGGGATTGGGAAAAATCAGGGCTGGATTAAGGGCAGGCCAAAGAGATTATTGTAGTAGGGTGGCTCAAATATATGGATTATATTAAAAAAATAACTTACAGTGTCCCATTTGGCCATCATCCGTTCCTTTTCAAATTTGGCAAACTCCCTGCGATCGTGGATGGTTGTCAACAACTTCCACAGCAATAAAATGGCCAAGCCCATGAGAACTATGGCAGCAATTACTCCCAAAACTATACCCAACAAGAAGACCTAAAAAAAAAGAAAGTTATTAGTCTCATTAAATACAAAAAAAAAAACAAGATTATCCTTACCTTAGGAGGACATTCTCGATTTTCCTGTGCCCACACAATGGGGTTCTTATTCTTGTCTTCAGTGTAAACAAATGCAAATCTACAGTCGTCTTCATCATAGTAGGTACAGCTATATTCATTGTTCTCTTCATTGGCTGTAACAGATTTAAATAACAAAAGACAATCGAAGTTTAAAACAAATGAAGCTACCTGTTACTGTTTCTTTGGGGATTGGGTTTACGTGGGTGCATTTTTCCATACATTCCTCTTTGCTGTATATTCCTGTTTCGTATTGTTGGCACTGTACGCAATGTCTGAGTTCATCGCAACGATCTGGACAAGTCTAAAGTAAAAAAAAAAGTTAGTTTTGAAATAAAACCAGATCGAACTTTGCGATCCAGATTAAAATATTCGGCCTTTACTAGGTAAAAAAATAGACTTTTTTCTCCATATTTTTAGCATGGACAAAGTTGTTACGTACCGGGCAACGTTCACAGAATTGTCCGGAATACCGTCCAGTGCTTGTAACGTTGCACTTGCATTTGCCACATTCGCACTCGCCAGCTCCAGAACACAAAACATTGCTGTCTTTCGCGTAGCAGCCTTCGGGCGAATCGAAACAGCTACAGTCGTTGCCGGTCCAAGGTTTTTCACAGACGCAATTGCCGCATTTACACTGACCGTGACCGGAGCACATTAAATCGCCTTTGCGTGGGCAACTGAAGTTGTCACACTGACAGTACGTTCCGTAAATCATCTGGAAGGAAATAAACAATTGAATTAATGAGCATATTACAAACAATTGAGGATAGTGTTTGAATGTTTTTGGAAAGAATAAACAGTTGAATTGCTAAGCATATCACAAACAACTGAGGATAGTGTTCGAATGTTTTTTTTTTTGAAAGAATAAACAGTTGAATTGTTAAGCATATCACAAACAATTGAGGATAGTGTTCAAATGTTTTTGGAAAGATTAAACAGTTGAATTGCAAAGCATATTACAAATAATTGAGAATAGTGTTTAAATGTTTTTTTTTTTTTGAAAAATAAACAGTTGAATTGTTAAGCATATTACAAACAATTGAGGATAGTGTTCAAATGTTTTTGGAAATATTAAACAGTTGAGTGTAAATGCAAACATATACAGGGTGTTTTCCAAAATATGAACATGAAGTTGCGGGCAAAATCGATTTTTCAAATTTTGGATTGTTCTGAAAAATAGAAAAACACTTACTTGTCCTTCGCTTAATTTGCTGTTGTCACACTCGCAACGATTACAAATGCAGCTGCCTCGGTTTGAACATTCTATGTTACTGTCTTTTGGTCGACAACCTGAAGTTTGGCTCGTGAGGTCCGTGTCAGTCGCATTACACTCGCAAAACCGGCCGATGTGGTCTTTGTCGCACTCACAGATACCGCATTTTAAAGTTCCCACCATGTTGCACTCTCTGGCTCGCTTTTTATAGCCCTATGGAATTAAAAATGTTATCAAAAAAAATTGAATAAAACAACCAGAAATCAAAAATGAATGTATGGACCCATGATAAAGCTCAAAAAAAAATTTGTATGGAAAATACTTACACTATCACCCTCATGTTCGCAAGGACACGAACACAGCATTTCTAAATCGACGGTTAAGCTCTCGTTGAGGCCAACTGGGTAGATTTGAATGGTTTGGAACCAGTCTTTGGGATCTTTGGGGCATTTTAAAAGTTCGAAATCCAATCTAAAAGTAATGACATCTCCAACCTATAACAAAAAAGCACAAAAAAGATAAATTTTGAACAAAATACAGCAAAAAAAATTTGAAGTGTGGTTTAATCGATGAGAAAAATTAAAGTTTCCATTTTATTGTCGAATTTGAACAACGGTTTCCCAAATTTGGATATTGAGGGCAATTTTTATTCAAAATAAATATAATGAAAAAAAAAGGAGACAAATATATTCAAGAAAAGTGTTGGAACGATAAAAAAAATTGACTCACCTTAATCTTCTCACATTTATTTGTTTTCATGGGACGTCCAGTTGGATTCAAACACTCGGAAAAATACGAAATAGAAACGGCACCAGTGGCATTGTCCTTCATTTCCACGGAAGACGAAATTTGCTAATAAACACACAGAATAAATTTCGTGCTCATCAACTTCGTCTGAATCGTTTTTACCTCGTACTGTTCTTTGACTAGATCGACGACGTTCGAAGAATCGTTGGACAACTGTCCGCTGAAGGCGCCTTCGATGTGCGATTGCAATTTCTGGTACAGTTTCAGCTGTTGTTCGGTTACGGCGAAGATCACGTTGATCGCGTTCTGTTTTACTTTGAGGTTGATCTGCGATATGCTGGGGTAATCTTGTACCGACGAATGGGTGTATGATCCGGAGGTGTTCAGATGGCACATACCGTCGTTTGGTTTAACAATTCCTCCAAGCTACAAAAAAAATTTGGCATCAACACAAGTGTTGCCAAAAATTACTTAACACGGGGCAGAAAATACGATACATCGTGCCATAATTTAAAAAATGGTATTCTATGACAGTGCTCCAAAGTGGGGTCGATACTTGGGGCATGGGCGTCCACAGGGGAGGGCAAACGGGGCACTCGCCCCTCCCTGGAATCGAGTACTCCATTAATGACCAAATGAAAGAGGGTCAAGTTAAAAGTTCGTTAATATTTTAATGCATTCTTTTGCAAACTTTGCCTCCCCCCTGGATAATTTTCTGCGGACGCCCATGACTTGGGGGTATGTCAAGTGACATAAAAAATAAGAAAATTAATTAATTTTACGTATGTAGATATACAGGGTGATTCAAATTCGAGAGGGACCATGGGGATCTCGCTTATTACTGAGGATAGAGGGTAGGTTTAAATTTTGCAAAGTTGCTAAATTTTATGCTCATCAATAATATCAAAACAGATTTGAACTATCTTCAACTGTTTTTGAAAAAAATGAAAAAAGGTGAAAAAATTGCTTCGTTTTTTTGCTATCACTGTTTTATTTAAGTATTTTTTTTTTTAATCTGTCAAAACTTTTACACGGCCACTTTTTATTTTACTTTCAATGGTGCCATCAATTTTTTGCTGTGCCGATTCCGTTTTGTTTTATAGGTACTAACTTTTTCATTTCTTATGGGCAACAAACTTGATTTTCATCTAGATGATAGATAAGTTGAATAAATGAAACTTTTTTTCGAAATAAATACGTTGTTTATGTAAACAGCATAATCATGTAATACATTTTTGAAACAGAAAAAAAAAAAGCTTTAGCTAACTTGATGAAAATCAAGTTTGTCACCCATAAGAAATTAAAAAGTTAGTACCTATTAAACAAAATGGAATCGGCACAGCAAAAAATTGATGGGACCATTAAAAGTAAAATTAAAAGTGGCCATGTAAAAAATTTTAGATAAAAAAAAATTATAAATAAAAAAGCAAAAAAACAAAAAATAATTTTTTCAGTGTTTTTCAATTTTTTCAAAAACAGTTGAAGATATGTATTTCAAATTTGTTTTAATATTATTGATGAACATAAAATTTAGCAACTTTGCCAAATTTAAACCTACCCTCTATCTTCAGTAATAAGCGAGATCCCCATGGTCGCCCTCGAATTTGAATCACCCTGTATATATTCCGGGGTACGAACCATAAATTGTTTCTGCTTGGGGGTACGCGATTAAAAAAGTTTGAAGACCGCAATTTCTATAAAATGGATTTAAATGAAGTAGTTTGCAAGTAATTATTTATTATAAAAAGGCTAATTTAGTAGCGAAAAAATTAAATAAATAACACCTTGGGGCACTACAGGGCTCAGTTTTGGGTACTTTTTAAACTGCGAATACTTAAAAAAAAGTGCAAACCTTTCCATCTCCTGCGTAATGGAAACCTGCATCAGTTGAAAACACTAAAAGACGTCTAGCCTTTTCTCTCCAACCAATTTGGTCTCGACATACGACCGCTTGCATAATGGCATCGAAACCACCTTCAGGCGCATCTAGATTACCAGACACTGCGGCTTCTTTCACCATTTGCTAAATTGTAAATTGTTTCAATGAATGTCGCTCAAAACTACCAAAAAGTTAGCAAGTTCAAACTGACAAAATAATTTAATCACAATAAAAAACTACAAAACAAAATGTACATGGTATACCAGGGCCCTGTTTCTGGAAACTTACAAGCCTTGTAATACAAGTCCGTAGCTTAGCTACACGTGTAGTTTCCATGAAAACTATAGGTGTTGCTAACCTACGGACTTGTATTACAAGGCTTGTAAGTTTCCAGAAACAGGGCCCAAGTTGAAAACATCTGAACATCGTTATTTAACAAGTACAAATTATGTGGTACACCCTGTACAACGATATTCTGAATTGTGTAATGTTAAAAATTGTTTTTTAAATTTTGCAACACACTTTGCTAACTTTTTGGTATCGCAAAGTCAAAATTTAAACAATATTTTAATTTGTACAGTGCTACATACAAATTCCAAGGATCATGTGTGAACAAAGCTTTATTTTATTATTGGTATTATAGCCGATTAGTGAGGTGTACAAATTAAAATACTTTAAAAATAAAATCGTTGTTTAGTAGTGGACAGGAGGTGAGTTTAGGGATTGGGAATAAAACTTTTAAAAACAAGATAAATAGAAAAATGTTGTCAATTCTTAGTTGGCTAGTATTCAACTTCTACAAAAGCAATGCACTTCACGCCTACTCGGTATCATTCGTCAATAATATCAGTACATATTACAAAGGTTTACAGTTAATTTCTAATACTACAATACAATCTACACTACGGCTAAAACTAATCAAACAATTAGGACAGTTTGAGATTTTTTTTAAACATTTACGGCGAAATTTCCCCTCCACCATAACTTTTTACTGCGTTAATTAATTGCAAATCCATCATTAAAAAGGTGATGGACTAAATTTGGCCATAGGGGCATAAACAATTAACTAAATTGCTTTTTTTTTCTGCACAATTTTAAATTTGTGAATCTAACAATCTCAAACTGTACTTGACAAAAATGTGTGTTTACACAACATTTAATTCATAAACAGTTGAACAATGCATACACCAAACAAAAGCATGCACAATGGTTTTTAAAACAAATGCAATATTTTTTTTTGTTCACAAATAGATGGCAGTTGCATCTCAAAACATGCAAAGCGAAACTCCTTTGAAACCAAAACTTTGAAGCACAACAGAGTGTTTTATCATAACTGTCCATAAAGCTGATAAAACACTAAATTCACATTAAACGGAATAAAATATGGAGCAAACTTCTTGTACAGTTCTGTAAGTTAATTAAAAAAAAAAACTCATAGCCCAGAGGTTCCCAAACTTTTTCATTTTTTTTCTTTTTTTTTTTAAGTACACTCAATGTAAATTTTTGCTCATTGGAATCAAATTGTACACCACCACCCTTATTTCCTGTTTTCCCAAATATGCGACAGTTTGGGAACCACTGTCCTCGTATAAATAAAACACAGAGAGTCGAACAGAAAATTAGTTTCCCGCCACCCAAAAGCAATGCAGTTGTGTTGGGGTTAGAAACACGAGACTTACAGAAAATATATCGGTATTCTTGGACAACCTCATACTATGCCTGTAACCATAAGGAGCGGCGCAGCCCGAACATGGCTCCCGTAAACTATAACCATAATTTTACACTAACACCTACATGCAATATAATATCAGACACATTTACAATAACACACGAATTAAAATATGACATAAAAGTCACATCTAAATAAAAAAGTCTTTTAGAAGCTGGATGCACAAGAGCACAACATCTTCAAACAAAAACAAATGATAATTCGTGTGTCAAGTAAATCTAAAACAAATGAACCATCCCTTGCACATCAACTGTACATGCGAACATGCAAGATAATGCGGACCTGAAAAAAATGGCCGTTAACTACTATGCAAAACATCCTCCTAACATGTAAATTTCACATTCTATAGTTCCATATCGGTTTTAGATCATGTCATTTAGCAAACACTGCGATAATGCATCCTCTTGACAAAGTTCATGCTCAAAATAGTGAAATAATAATTCAGAAACAGAAGAAAAACGCTGAAGAAAGAGGAGAGTGGTAAAATAATTTTTTAAATCAGCCATTTCTCAAATAAGTATATTTTTATATAAAAGCCATACCACATATGCTTAAAAAAAAATTCTTCTCCTCCAAGAGCTTCATAAATAATCAAAAACTTGAAAGTTTCGTCTGTTGCTGAAGAGAGATCTTCAGAGCACTGATCTGAAGAGTAACTAAAGTTTGAGTACTATTAAGTTAACTGTAAAGGTGTTTTAAAAATTTAAATTTCCACCAATTGTAATGCAAAAAAAATCTATGGACTTGGAAAACCCCACAAAATAATTATCAGTTTACTAATTAAATTTTTAATGCTAATTGCAATCTCACACTGACTTTTATAAACCACATAATTTTATCATTTTGATTCTACTTAAAAGACAATCGATTTTATTATCATATTTTATTACATAAATATACTTAGGTAAGTGGAAATGACTGATAAAAAAAAATATTACGAAGAATTATCCTTGAAAATTTGCATTTGTAGTAGAGTTACAAGTACAAAGTGTAGATAGATACAAAGCAGAAATATCGAAGATGTCACTAGAAGCTTAGGGTATTGGTTGAATAAGGAAAAAAATCGGTGTAACAAGACCAGTATAAAAGCAAATATCAGTTCTTGAACTCAAACAGACATGATATATACAAGCAAAAATACAGTGAATTCTTGCCAATTATTTGTTAGAAAACAAAACACATTCACACTAGCATTGGTTTTATAAACAAAACACATTCACACTAGCATTGGTTTTATAAACAAAACACATTCACACTAGCATTGGTTTTATAAACAAAAACACTGTTTTTGGTAAAACAAAACACTGTTTTTGGTAAAACAAAACACTGTTTTTGGTAAAACAAAACACTGTTTTTGGTAAAACAAAACACTGTTTTTGGTAAAACAAAACACATTCACACTGTAATTTATTTCACAAACAAAACACTGTACACTTTGATTGTGTGTACAAATACTTTTACTTTTAAACACTTTTTCTCAATTTTGATGCTTGTACAGCTTTAAAGAAATGTAGGCATCGTAACCGGCAAGATTTCACCATGTAATTGAAAATTTCATATAACTTATTACTGCCATAAGCTCACCAAAGCTTACTAAATATGGATAAATATTTATTCGTCGGTGAACTAGAAATCTATAATTTTTTTACCATAAATATAAAAATACACTACATGTTTAACTGAAAAAATTCATTTGTTTGTAAATTTTTAGCTTTTTCTGGGGTCTTGTCGACTGTCGGGGATTTCAGGAAAAGTTAATACTTTTTTTAAACTATTATTGTGGTATTAAACTTACTGAGAATTTAGAGGTGTTAGTGCTGAGTGCCATATGATTACGAAATCCATAAGGGGCTTCACAGTCGGTGCAGGGTCTTTGTAACCTAGCATCGATTAACATGTGATAATTACGTAAAAATACTGGGTCTGCGTAAAAATACACTAGTAGTAAGCAAGGGCACAATAAAACTCCTACAAAATGTGCAAAGACGAACATATTTACTCGCAAAGTAATGTGCAAAAATAATTTTTTTTAAAAGATTAATTTGGAATCACGACCTAAAAACACAAAAAAAGGATGGATTTATGTTGCAACTTTTTTAATATTTTGCGAAAAATTTAACAATCCAGTAAAAAATACAGTGTGACCCATAATCAATGCAATTATACGTATACGAAAATTAATTTAAAAAAATGTCACAAAAAATCCAGTGGTCTCCAACAATTCTGTATCTCCACCCCCTCTTTTTCATAAAAAAAAATTTGCGCCCCCCTCATTTTTCGTAACAATCTAATTTCATAAATACTGGCCTTCTATAATAATTATTTAATGGGTTTCAAAACAATATACCATATTCTGTATAAATAAAGTAATTTTTATTTGTTTGTTTTTAAAAATGATATTTTGGTAACAGTTGCGCGCCCCCCTTGCAATAAACTCGCGCACCCCTAGCGGTGGGGGGGGGCTCACCGGTTGGAAACCACTGGCTTAATCAATAGACTAATTTATTTTCTCTATAATATCAATCTGTATTTAATCAGTACATTTATAGTTTCTTTGGACCACAAATTTAATTATTTTCTAGTAAACGAAATCAAGAAAAAATCATCCTTTTTATGTGTCAAACTCATAAAAAAAAGATAAATTATAAAACCAAAAGGACCAATTATTGGAATAATAAATATTTAAGGTGTAGCTGCGAATAATAAAGCATCATACTGCCACTAGCTGCATTCAAATAAAGGTAAAAATGCTGTTGAAGCCAATAAAAAAAAAAACAAATGAATAAAAAAATCAACAAAGCACTTGTTTTAAACAAAACTGAATACTGGAGTCAATATTCAAATTTAAAGGCAACAAAACACAACGTACAGACATTTAAATCGGACTGCTTGACTTACTTTTCTGGAATAGTACTGACGTAAGGCATCACGACCTTATCCACAAAACTTCCAAATCCTAAACGGAAATTTGAAGTTATGTTCTGCATGGATTCGGCCAGAAGTTTTCCCAAACTCGACAACTTTTCTTTGTCGTCTTCCATAGATTTACTGAGATCCATAAGGTAATACAAGTCGACTGGGTAGTCTTCCGCTTGGGTATACTGCATGTAAATACTGTACGACTGACCTGGAAAAACAAAAGAGAGTTCGCAAAGGAAACAAGTGAAGATTACCATGGGATGAGTGAACAAAACACTGTCTAACTCAGGAATAGGCAACTTTTAAGTACTTATGACTTTTAAACAATGTCTAAATTAAAAAAATTATCAGCAAAATTAACCTATGGGCTTTGAAAATGGTTAAGAAACTTTTAAATTTATTTTAACAGAGTCTTCATTAAATTTAGGATGTCTGAAAAACAAAAGAGAGTTTGCAAAGGAAACAAGTGAAGATTACCATGGGATCAGTGAACAAAACACTAACTCAGGACTAGGCAATTTCAAGTTCTTATGACTTTTAAACAATGTCTAAATTGAAAAAATGGACAGCAAAATTAAATTATAGGCTTTGAAAATGGTTTACAAATTTTTAAATTTATTTCAAGAGGGTCTTCATTAAATTTAGGATGTCTGAAAAAACAAAAGAGAGTTTGCAAAGGAAACAAAAGTAGATTAACATGGTTTGAGTGAACAAAACACTGTCTAACTCAGGACTAGGCAACTTTTAAGTTCTTTTAGACTTTTAAACAATGTCTAAATTAAAAAAATGATCAGCAAAATTAAATTATAGGCTTTGAAAATGGTTTACAAATTTTTAAATTTATTTTAAGAGGGTCTTCATTAAATTTAAGATGTCTGAAAAAACAAAAGAGTGTTTGCAAAGGAAAATAGAGAAGATTATCATGGTGTGAGCGAACAAAACACTGTCTAACTCAGGACTAGGCAACTTTTAAGTTCTTAGGACTTTCAAACAATGTCTAAATTAAAAAAATAATCAGCAAAATTAAATAATGGGCTTTGAAAATGGTTTACAAATTTTTAAATTTATTTTAAGAGGGTCTTCATTAAATTTAGGATGTCTCAAAAAACAAAAGAGAGTTTGCAAAGAAAACAAGAGAAGATTACCATGGTTTGAGTGTGGAAAACACTGTCGAACTCAGGACTAGGCAACTTTTAGGTTCTTATGACTTTTAAACAATGTCTAAATTAAAAAAATGATCAGCAAAATTAAATTGTGGGCTTTGAAGATGGTTTACAAATTTTTTAAATTTATTTTAAGAGGGTCTTCATTAAATTTAGGATGTCCGAAAAACAAAAGAGAGTTTGCAAAGAAAACAAGAGAAGATTACCATGGTTTGAGTGAACAAAACACTGTCTAACTAGGCAACTTTTAAATTCTTATGACTTTTAAACAATGTTTAAATTTAAAAAAAGATCAGCAAAATTAAATTATGGGCTTTTTTGATAATGGTTTACAAATTTTTTAATTGAGTCTTTATTAAATTTAGGATGCCTGGTCCTTGTCTAATACGCCTTTCAAATGAATTTTTGCTTGTGAACAGGGCTGTTAAGAGTGGAGTTGGGTCCCCGTGTGTGAAAATTCCGCCTGGGGTCCTAATAAGGAATTAACTGTAGCAAAATTTGGATGTTTTAACATCAAAATATAAATCAAACAATTTTTTTTTTTAATTTGGCAACTGCAAGAGTCAGTTTCTGGGCCCCCTTAAGGACTGTTAAGCCCCAGTAATTTGCATCGGTTTCCCTATCTCCATCAAGATTTAAATTTCAACTTACGTGCTCTCAGCTTCAGACTTAATCTCTGTGGGCTGACTTGAATAATTTCACCACTAGCGGAAGACCCGCTGGCACCATAACCTGACGAAGAACCGGACATCGAACCCGACGAAGATCCAGAGTATGAACCCGACATCGATCCTCCAGCAGCACCGGCTCCTCCGCCGCTCATCGAATGAGCCCGCGATAATTGCTTGCTGACCATCAAGGACATCACGTTGTCCGCATTATAGACGAACTCTTCCGGGCACTGATCTTCCGATCTCGTGCTCGACGGTTGGAAACATCGTTTACGATCCGCGAATTCCTGAAACAAAACGCATTTTTCGTTGTACGATTTTTTTTGCTCATAACCGAAGTCGATTCTTCTTGAAGCGTTAACACTTACGGGTTTAAAGCACCAAGCGCAGGACGGTGTTTGTATACAATCGTGGCACGTTTCTTTGGTTTCACAGGGGTCTAAATTTATTAATTTTTCGGCTTTTTGTGTAGCAGATTGATGTAAACACACAACCAAGAATAATAATAGTACTGCCTTGCAACCCGCCATCCTAGCTAGAAGAAAGGATTAAATTTATTCATTTAGAAGATAAAATACAAGTGAATTCTTAATTAAATAACACGTTTCATTAAAAGGTAATACACCAAGCATAGTAACGAAAAAAGTTGTACATTTGGTGCTGTTCTTATAGGGTATTTGGGCGTATATTACAGGTGCACTAAAATTCGAGTTTCAGCAAGAGCTCTTGCTTATTATAAGAGATAGAAAATAGCTTTTTCTCAAGCATTTTACTTTGAAATGTTATCCCACGTTTAACAATTAAAACTAAACTTTATTGGGCATTTATTTAAACGATTTTGTATGCAAGAAGACGTGTTTAGAACGTACCATTATACGGGGGATTCCCGCAAATGTATAGCGGGATTTTCAAACACAAAGCACCGAAATTAACACATTTGCATTAGGATTATTTTAGTTAGAGGATCATTTGCTGTTGAACACATAATGTGCATTAAAATAAACTTGATCTAATATTCACAAGGAAAATTGATAATAGTAAGTATCAATAAATATGTGTTTTTTCCCCTTTAGATAAGGGATGGTTTTCGCCAAATTTTATATGAGTTCTGAGGCTAAATTTATAAATATCAGTACTTAAAAAATACCAGTAAAAGCTGAGAAAATTGACGATAAGATTGTGAGCAAAACATTATTCTTGCTATGAGTAAGTTTAGTTAAAAATCACTAATCTATTATTTCAAGAATCTCTTGTAGCCGTTTCAAGACACTCATCTCTAGCAATTTTATACAATAAATAATATAAATTTCTTTAATAAATGACAAAGAGATGAGTCTTGAAACTGGTCTAGGATTTCTAGAAGAGATCCTCCTTGGAAAAAAAAAGAAGAGATTTTGAATAAAACATATTTATATAAATATATGAATCACTTAAGTATATTATTCTTACATTTTATTATGAATCCTTGTTCAATTAAGGAACAACAATATTTTTAAGCGCCAAAAATCGTTTTGAGCCGGCTTCTGAACGCCAGTAGTAGCACTCAGGCAAAAAACTCAAGAAACATTCCAAGTTATACACCAATAAACCAAGTACCAACGACTCTTTAAAAAATGCACAATTCCAGTTCACGTCAGTAACTCAATATTCACGTCATGTTGGTTGTTAACGTACGTTTTTATTTCCTTTCAAGATTATACCTATACTGTGATTATACATAGTGCACACGACTGCATTTCCAGATGGTTGAAGTGTATTTATACAGAAGCGTCCTTAGTTACGATAAATTTATAAGCATGATGCGCAAAGAGACGAAAAAAAAAACAACATCATTCAAGTTATAGAATTTCAATATTTACGATAAACTGGAAGTCAAACACATGATAACAAATCGTTCAAAGACTAGTAATGCCTCACAAATGCTATAAATAAGTTTACCAGGGATTATCATCAAAAATTTATCAAATTTTGGAATTTCACGATAAGATTTAAAACTGCATACTATTAAAATTCTTTGGTAAAAAATTTTAAGGCATTTTAAAGGCCCTGGTAACAGTTGCTGTATCAACTTAAAACAAAAGTATTTTGATGACTTCTTTGAAAGTTTCCTGTTTAATACCGCAATAAAAAATTAGTAATTTTAAATACTACGTTTAAACGTACATTATACTTGTTGGTACTCACTTAAACTTTTATTTATTGTCTACCTCTAGGGCAGACAAAGTAAATAAATTGTTATCAAGGGGTTTTATAGCAAACAAGTCAGGCGAACTCGAATAACCTTCCAAGAACAATCTTCACTCGATTTTATCTGGAGTGACAACTTTTTCTAGAGACTTAACACAATACTTCTATTAAAGTGGCATCCAACGTCGCAGTGAAAATGCAATAAAATGATAAATACGGCTCACAAAATGGCCACCCGATTTCGTACTACTGGAATTTGGCAAAGTTCCTATTAGTTTAAAACAGTTCGATTTAGGTTTGTTTTGTAAATAGCTTAGAATTGATGGTACTTACATTCTTTAAGATAAAAACACAAGTACAACAAAATGAAAGAAGTATATGGCTTAAAGTAAACAGGATAACGGAATTATATATTTAAATGTGCTATTAACAACAAATAAGGAAGAAGATTTAAGTGCAGTAAATATTTAATGACATTAGCCACGTGTTTTGCGAAGTTTTAATCGTTTAAAACTAAATTTCATGGTTATAAAAAACATTTTAAATACTTATCTACAAAATTCTGTCCATGCGCATGATTCTCAAAACAATACTCAAATAAAATTACTGTTCTAACAATGGGGAGTCTAATAAAAAATAATCATAAGATGAGACGTACTATCTTGGTCAATTAATTAATTTATAATGTTTACGTAAGCTATTAGGGATTGGTGCAATTATATTATGGCATCAGTTTAATCTGTTTATTATACGTGATGCATTATGGTTTTACTATATTAAATGTCACGTCTCTTCAATAATTCAGGAGTATTTTTTAATGCAATGCATTTTTTTCTGCACCAATCCGAACGCCAATTTTAATTTGCAACAACCAAAACTGTTGCTATACAATTGTACAAAGATATATTCAATTTTCACTAAGTGATGTTTCAAAATAATAAAATAGCTTTGCAGGACGATGTTCTTGGCTTCAATAAGCAATATTTTGTCTTTATTTTTTTACTTAAGTATCTAGATAACAATATAGCAAACATTTAGGAATTTATCAATCTATTTTGAAAAGCTAATTGTTTCTGATACTTTTTTTACAATTTAGAGTAAAGTTTCGGGATATTTGTCCGTCTGTTAGCACCAAAACATTGAAAAGCAAATAAATTTGGCAGCATACTTCGTTTTTGATGTAATTTAACTTTTTTTTATCGAAATACGATGAAATAAACTTTTGCCTTTAAAACACTGGCCTTTCTCTTCATCTTTTTTTTATAAATTTCAAAAGTTTGACTTTAAGTTAAGCTTTTACAACTTGAAAGAAAATATAGCTTAAGAAATTTAATCATTTGATACTGTGATACAAATAATGTATCACAGAGCATCAATTGTCGATACAGACATAAAACTAGATTAAATATAGATTTGGGACAGATCAATAATTAGTTCCACAACATTTGTGTATAGATTTATTGATGAGACCCTGGGTTATAGAAAGCTAACGTTTTGGTAATGCATTGAGTCAGCATCTATATTTAGCAGTTGACACTTTTCAATTAAGTTATTTGATTGAGCCGCTTTTTAAATGTTTATATTTGACAAACACGTTAATATCGTGTTTTACATTATGTAATTTTTGTTAGCTAATATGGGATGTGATACATGATAACGAAGGCTTTGTTCTGCACCCCTCTCAACTTTACAAGAAGTACATGTGCATGTTCAGATAATAGGGTGCATCTGTATACAACATACAAGGCACTAAAATAGATGCCATTTAAAGGTATTTTGCAATTGCATGCACGCATTTCTAGGAAAATGTGGATGTAGCTACCAGGAAGTCAGAAATGGGGTGTGTTAATACGATTGATATCCAACGAAGATATTTCCTTCTGTTTTAATTGACAGGTGAATTAAATTTATAGCTAAATGGAAAGGAAAATGACTTCATCCCTCTATTTTTAGTCAGATTCTATGATTACTCATTTCTTTACTAGGAATATGAGCGTGGTATCACCACCAGAATATTAGTTGTCTTGAAAAACTTCGATAACATGGGAAATAATAGGAGAAAACCGACACGCTCGAGCAATAATTTACTTTTTTATCTTCCAGACGTGTCCCATTTATTAATATTTAAAAATAACCCACACTTACTACAAAAATATTACTTAATGAATATGCGCGCGCAGAATGATCACCTATATTGACACCTACACGTACAAAATAATATGTTACTTTAAACACCAATTCATTCAAATAACAATAAAGAAAAACACGAAACTCGATTGAACTAGGTAGAAAACTTAAAAAACTTTATTTTGGATCAAATATCACCCCAATTTAACTTGTTTACATTAGATATTCTAACCCTAAAGAATTGGTGATTATTTTACCTTATCTTAATTTTCCCAGATTAGATAACAAATTGGTGCTCTAAATTTTAGAGATACTCACTTTTATATCTTATCAATCACGGTTTTTTAAGTAATCACATCACCACTAAACAAACTCACGGTCATACACAGTCACACCTCTCTGTATTTTGAGTCTCCACCATTTCCAAATATGGATTCGAGATATGTGGCGTCACCTACCAGTAACCGTGAAAGCAATTTTAAACCATTTGTTGTTAGAACGGCCATGAGGTCGCAGCACCATGTGTAAAGTCAAGTGTTGAACTGACAGATAACCCAACTTTTTATAGCATGACAATTCTAGGTTAAAAATAACAAAAATGTCTTTTGAAACGTGTTATACGTCTAGTTCTTGTAATCAGACACCCACGGTTGCACATTGGGGTAAAAACAATTTAATATGTTATGGTTCTTGCAATGCAGTATTAATTAACGATATACAGGTATGGATGTTTTAAACCACATTTTCATGTTTTGCAAGGCTTAAATTGTAGTATGGAAGTGGAGGAATAGTTAAAAATACTCTATGTAGTCATTCTAAACGTGTAAATTCCGTACGATGGATCTCGGGTGTTGATTGTGAAACAGAATTAGTATCTGGTGCAACCGATGGAACGGCAATAGTTTGGAGTTATATTAATGACAGTTATGTGCCTTTTGTACTTAAAGGCCATGAGGGTAATATAAATATTGTTGATGGACTGTATAAGGATGTAGAGAAGAAACATGTTGTTGTTGTAACCGCATCATTGGATTCGACAGTGAAGATATGGCTACGATACAATATTTCAGGTATTTTATTGCTGATTTTGTTCTTTTGGAGTGTCTTTAATAATTTGTGGTTCACAGATGGTTTCTTTATGGCACAAACAATCAATTTCGGTTATGGAATCTGTATGGGATTAAAATTATCGCATCTCCCGAATTTAAATAAGCTAATTTTGGCATGCGCTATGGACAATTCAAACATCCAGTTATATGTAGAAAAACAAGAAGATAGTAAAGTGGAATTCGAAAAGTCTGAAATTTTAAAAGGGCATGAAAGCTGGGTGCGGAGTGTGGATTTTACACTTGATGGTACTATTCGAGGCAAGTTATTCTTTGGTGAGTATTAATCAGTCCTTATATTTCAGAGAAGGGTGATATGCTCCTGGCATCTGCGTCGCAAGATGCGTTCGTTCGTTTGTGGAGAATATCTCCTGTAAAACAGGAAAATGATCCAACTAAGACTCGAAACTTTTTTGATGATGAGAAGTACGATCATATATTGAAAAAGGGTAAAATAAAGACGGATTATGTCGAGTGCGCGGTTGCCCTGGAATCTGTTCTTGCCGGACATGAAGGATGGGTTTATTCCGTGAGCTGGAGCTCGACAGGTTTAAAACTTTTGACCGTGTCGTTGGACAAATCCATGATTATATGGGAATGGGACGTAGGTGCAGGATTGTGGTTGGAAAAAGCACGTCTTGGTGAGGTTGGTGGAGGTACCTTGGGCTTCTATGGTGGTATGTTTGGACCAACAAGTGATAGTATTATGGCACATGGTTACCATGGGGCGTTTCACATATGGAATTATTCTGAGGTAACACGATTTGGCACATTTTTGATAGAGATTTTGTTTTTAACTAGGGAAAAAAAATTTAGTCTTGATTTAGTTTTAATTAGGGCTGTGGAGTCGGAGTCGGAGTTTAGGAAAAATTTCTGGTCAGTGGAGTCGGAGTTTAGGAGCAATTTCTGGTCAATGAAGTCGGAGTTTAGGAGGAATTTCTGGTTAGTGGAGTCGGAGTTTAGGAGGAATTTCTGGTTAGTGGAGTCGGAGTCGGAGTTTAGGAGGAATTTCTGGTCAGTGGAGTCGGAGTTTAGGAGGAATTTCTGGTCAGTGGAGTCGGAGTTTAGGAGGAATTTCTGGTCAGTGGAGTCGGAGTCGGAGTTTAGGAGGAATTTCTGGTCAGTGGAGTCAGAGTCAGAAAAAATGTACTGACTCCGAGTACAACAAAAAATTGCGAGGTGGTCCTTTGCCGCAAAATTTAAATTCCAATTTTAAATAATTTTTTTATATATTTTTTTTCTTATATTACACACCATTAAATGTCTTAGTATTCAATTTTTTGGAGTCGGAGTCGATCTACTAAAATTATCAGGAGTCGGAGTCGACTTTTTTTTGCCGATTCCGCAGCCCTGGTTCTAATTAGGGGAAAATAATTTAGGCTTCAATTGTGTTCATAGAAAACTTTGAATTGGGAGCCTGCCGTAACAGTCGGTGGACATTTCAACGAAGTAGTTGATTTATCATGGGAACCTGAAGGAGAATTTTTGATGTCGGTTTCAACGGATCAAACCACGAGGATACACGCACCTTGGCAAAAAGGCACCGAAAAACTGGTACGTCCGTTATTTTGAAAGAATTCACGGTTGAACTGCAATATTTTTTCCAGACCTGGCACGAAATAGCACGGCCGCAGGTTCACGGATACGACATGAGTTGTCTTGCCGTTTTGTCCCGTTACAAATTTGCTTCGGGTGCCGAAGAAAAAATAATTCGCACATTCGATGCGCCTAAGAATTTCGTCGATAATTTTAGGCGAATTTGTAGGATTGAAGAAGATCGTGAGGGGAACATTGTCAGTGATTGTAAGCCTATTTTATTTATTTAACCAGCTCTTTAGGCCAAGCTTCCACGGCTTTGTAACATGTTTTCCTCCATTCTCTTTAATACTTTGTCAGTTTTTTCCATTCTTTAACTCCTAGTTCCTTTGGGTCCTTTTCACCTCCTCCAACCAGTTTTTCCGGGGTCTTCCCCATGTTCTTCCATTTACTCGTTCCTTAAGTACTTGTTTCGTTATTTGTTTCTCTGGTAATGTTGATATATATCTCGGCCACCTTCTTGTGTCTTTACTACATCAATTATAGTTGGTTGACCATATAATTCCTCCAGTTCCTCATTTGTTCTGTTTCTCCATTGTTCTCTTTCCCCCCAAATATCTTTCGTAGTACCTTGCTTTTCCAAACCTGTAATGTGTTTCCTATTTCAATCAAAACAGATTTTTTTTACGGTTAAAGGCATTGCACAATTATTTTAGCCATGGAAGTAGGCCCTCAAGGTGCAGCTGTTCCATCTTTGGGCCTCTCCAACAAAGCAGTTTACGGAATAGACAATACAGAAATCGTAACAGCCACCAGCAAGAAGGACCCATATCCGGAAGAATCACACTTTACTGCAGTTGATTTAACCGGTATGAAACTGCAAAGTTTTGCCTAAAGTTGTCTTAATTTCGGCATTTCTAGAACCACCAACTGAAGAGACTCTTTTACAAAATACGTTATGGCCGGAAGTTCAAAAATTGTATGGTCACGGGTACGAAGTTTATGCATTGGCAGCGACAGTGGGTGGTGATATTTTGGCTTCTGCTTGTAAATCGACGACGCTGGAACATGCGGCAGTTTTATTGTGGTAAGAATTTCGAAAATTCGTATTTTGGGAACTTTTACATTGTGCTAAATTCACAAGTAAAATTTTGGTTTTGAGTATACCAGGTACCAGGTAACATTTCCAACATGGGCATGGGCGTCTACAGGGGAGGGCTAACGGGGCACTTGCCCCTCCCTGGAATCGAGTACGTCATTAATGACCAATGAAAGAGGGTCAAGTTAAAATTTCATTAATATTTTAATGCATTCCTGATGGGAGCTTTAAACAATTGGAAAAACAAAAGAGAGTTCTATACTTGAATTGTGTTATTACTCATCAATAATTTAAACATTTGTGATTTTTTTTTGTGTATATACCAACAAAATCTTTTGTTTAGGGATACATCGACATGGACCCAAATTCAAAAACTGACGTCCCACACATTGACAGTAGCCCAGCTCGATTTTTCGCCCGATTCGAAACATCTCTTATCCGTGTCCAGAGATCGCCGATGGTCTTTATTCAGGAGAAAAAACGCTACCAAAGATTTTGAGCTTGTAGCCACCACAGACAAAAAAACCGGCATCCATACTAGAATAATTTGGTGCTGCTCTTGGACGCCAGACTCGAAATATTTTGCCACGGGCTCTCGAGATGGAAAGGTGGTTGTATGGGGCGAGTTTCCTGATAAGAAACCGGAGAATGTCTTGGGGCAATATGGAGCTGTCTGTACCCCTTTGGAATTAAAAGGGGAGTCGATAACTGCCTTGGCTTTCGCCCCCATCGTCGCTTCTAGTTCGTATTTGTTGTCCGTGGGCCTGGAATCTGGAATTGTCGTGGTGTACCAATGGAATTTACAAAAATGGTCGCCGTTATTAACACTGCAAAACAGGTAATAGCACCAGGGCTGTGGAGTCGGATTCGGAAAAAATTTACCGACTCCGACTCCACTGACCAGAAATTCCTTCTAAACTCCAACTCCGACTCCGGAAAAAATGTACCGACTCTGACTCCACTGACCAGAAATTCAGAGTCGAACTACTAAAATTATCAGGAGTCGACTTTTTTTTTACCGACTTCGCAGCCCTAAATAACACAGCCTTCTCGTACTAACTGTGGATTTATTTTTTTCATTTCCAGTGATGCTCATCACCTGACAGTGAAACGGTTAAAGTTTAGGCCGGTTTTGGGAGCCGCTGGGGCCAAGGAGGTCGATAAAAGTATTTTGCAACTAGCTAGCTGTGGTAGCGATCATGCAGTTAAAATTTATAATATTTATTTAAGGAATACGCCTTTCGCGAACTGTACATAAGAGAAATAGTAAATTTATATGTTTTAATTGTAAATATTTTTGTATTATGGAAATGAAATTTTGTTTTAATAAATATTTTAAATTATTATTGAGTTGTTTGTTGTACAGAGTGTTTAATATTACCTAAGAGCCTTGGGCAGTGGCGTAGGCAGGATGGTTCCATGGGGGGGGGGTTACCAAACGCAAAAACAACTGAGGATAGGGTTGCCAGAAGTTGAAAGTGTAAAAAGAGAACTTATTTTTGGTGAAAAATTACTCTCTACTGAAATATTTAATGGTCAAAACAAATTTCTGAACAACTTATTCGTAACCAACAATATTTTAAATTTTAGGCAAGTTACAGATTAACTTGATACAATATACTTCATGAATTCATATTAGACACATAAAGACTATCATTTAATTGTTATAGGATTTTTACTGATACATGTGTTTTGACAGCTCTGATCCAAAACAAAATTTTTAATAACTTAATCGTTACTAGATCTATTTTAATTTTTATTTCTTTTTTCGATTGAGTTAGTGCAGTGTACTTTATAAAATCATATTTAAGACATAAATATTCAATCGTTTCATTTTTATTGGATTTTTACTAATAAATTGTGTTTTGACAGTTCTGGTCCAAAACAACATTTTTAATAATTTAATCGTTACCAGATATGGTTTGATTTTAATTTCCTTTTTCGATTGAGTTAGTACAGTATACTTTATAAATCCATATTTGAGACATAAATATTGCATTGTTCAATTTTTATTGGATTTTTACTAATAAATGTGTTTTGTCAGTTCTGATCCAAAACCAAATTTTTAGTAACTTAATCTTAACCCAATTTATTTTAATTTTTATTGAAGTTTACGATTACCTTGGTACTGTATACGGCAGAAATTAATTTTGTTTGTCATAAGAACATTATTGTTCAGTTTTTATAGTAATTCATAATTATAGAACGCAACCCACTTAACACGTTGCGCCTACATAGGTATGCATTGTACTGAACAAAACGCCTACTTTTGTCATTTCTAGACAGACTGCGTAACTGTATGTCAAATTAGTTACATGTCTATGTAGGCGTTTTGTGTCGTGGTTGCCTATCAATAGGCGCAACGTTTAGTGGGTGGCATACTGTAAATTACGCCTACATGGATATGCAATTAATTTAACGTCGTTTCTACGCAGGTTGCCTGAAAATGCCGAAAGTAGGCGTTTTGTTAAGCACATTGCATACCTATCTAGGCGCAACATGCTAAGTGGGTTGCGTTTTGTATTTAAGTAGGCGCCTGTTATCAATGAATATTAGTATATAACACTAATTAAATCGTTGATAAATGAAGATTTTTTATTTTCATCGACGTAACGCATGTCACTTGTACAAAAAGTGTAATTAATCAACTGCAATAGCAAATAGTGGCGTGTTTAAGTGCTAATAATGTTAATGAGTAATGCTGTTTAATTCCCAAAACATAATTTTCCACCTAGTTTTCCCAGTTAATTTGAGCAACATACACCACAAACTCATACGGCAAAAACAAAACTCAATTGACCAAATCATCTATACTTTATAAATTCATATTTAAGACCTAAATATAGCTTTGTTTAATTTCCATTGGATTTTTACTCCTAAATGTCTCTCGACAGCAACGATCCAAAAGCAATTTTTTAATAACTCTGTTGTTACCTAAAAAAATTAAATTTCTATGCAAGTTCCCAACTGACCAAGTCCACTATACTTTATAAATTTATATTTGAGGCCTAGATATAGCTTCATTTAATTTTTACTACTAAATGTCTCTCGACAGCAACGATCCAAAAGCAATTTTTTAATAACTCATTCTGTATCACAAAATTTTTTATTTCTATGCAAGTTGCCAACTGACCAAGTCCACTATACTTTATAAATTCATATTTGAGGCCTAGATAAAGCTTCGTTTAATTTCCATTGGATTTTCACTACTTAATGCAGTGGTTTCCAACCTTTTTGTACCTACGCCCCCCTTTTTCAAAAAAAAATTTTTGCGCCCCCCTCACTTTTTGTTACAATCTATTTTCATAAATACGGTTCTGATAAATAAGAATTATTTAATGGACTTCAAAACAATATACCATATTCTGTATAAAAAAAGTTCTTTTTGTATGTCTGTATTAAAAAATGATATTTTGGTAACAGCTGCGCGCCCCCCTAGCAATAGCCTCGCGCCCCCCTAGGGGGGCGCGCCCCACAGGTTGGACTTAATGTCTCTCGACAGCAACGATCCAAAAGCAATTTTTTAATAACTCATTCTGTATCACAAATTTTTTTATTTCTATGCAAGTTCCCAACTGACCAAGTCCACTATACTTTACAAATTCATATTTGAGGCCTAGATATAGCTTTGTTTAATTTCCATTGGATTTTTACTATTAAATGTCTCTGGACAGCAATGATCCAAAAGCAATTTTTTAATAACTCATTCTGTATCACAAAAATTTTTATTTCTATGCAAGTTCCTAACTGAACAAGTCCACTATACTTTATAAATTCATATTTGAGGCCTAGATATAGCTTCGTTTAATTTCCATTGGATTTTTACTACTAAATGTCTCTGGACAGCAACGATCCAAAAGCAATTTTTTAATAACTCATTCTGTATCACAAATTTTTTTATTTCTATGCAAGTTCCCAACTGACCAAGTCCACTATACTTTATAAATTCATATTTGAGGCCTAGATATGGCTTCGTTTAATTTCCATTGGATTTTTACTATTAAATGTCTCTGGACAGCAACGATCCAAAAGCAATTTTTTAATAACTCATTCTGTATCACAAATTTTTTTATTTCTATGCAAGTTCCCAACTGACCAAGTCCACTATACTTTATAAATTCATATTTGAGGCCTAGATATGGCTTCCTTTAATTTCCATTGGATTTTTACTACTAAATGTCTCTCGACAGCAACAATCCAAAAGCAATTTTTTAATAACTCATTCTGTATCACAATTTTTTTTATTTCTATGCAAGTTCCCAACTGACCAGGTCCACTTTACTTTATAAATTCATATTTGAGGCCTAGATATGGCTTCGTTTAATTTCCATTGGATTTTTACTATTAAATGTCTCTGGACAGCAACGATCCAAAAGCAATTTTTTAATAACTCATTCTGTATCACAAATTTTTTTATTTCTATGCAAGTTCCCAACTGACCAAGTCCACTATACTTTATAAATTCATATTTGAGGCCTAGATATAGCTTCGTTTAATTTCCATTGGATTTTTACTACTAAATGTCTCTCGACAGCAACGATCCAAAAGCAATTTTTTAATAACTCATTCTGTATCACAAAAATTTTTATTTCTATGCAAGTTCCCAACTGACCAAGTCCACTATACTTTATAAATTCATATTTGAGGCCTAGATATGGCTTCCTTTAATTTCCATTGGATTTTTACTATTAAATGTCTCTGGACAGCAACGATCCAAAAGCAATTTTTTAATAACTCATTCTGTATCACAAATTTTTTTATTTCTATGCAAGTTCCCAACTGACCAAGTCCACTATACTTTATAAATTCATATTTGAGGCCTAGATATGGCTTCCTTTAATTTCCATTGGATTTTTACTACTAAATGTCTCTCGACAGCAACAATCCAAAAGCAATTTTTTAATAACTCATTCTGTATCACAATTTTTTTTATTTCTATGCAAGTTCCCAACTGACCAGGTCCACTTTACTTTATAAATTCATATTTGAGGCCTAGATATGGCTTCGTTTAATTTCCATTGGATTTTTACTATTAAATGTCTCTGGACAGCAACGATCCAAAAGCAATTTTTTAATAACTCATTCTGTATCACAAATTTTTTTATTTCTATGCAAGTTCCCAACTGACCAAGTCCACTATACTTTATAAATTCATATTTGAGGCCTAGATATAGCTTCGTTTAATTTCCATTGGATTTTTACTACTAAATGTCTCTTGACAGCAACGATCCGAAAGCAATTTTTTAATAACTCATTCTGTATCACAAAAATTTTTGTTTCTATGCAAGTTCCCAACTGACCAAGTTTACTATACTTTATAAATTCATATTTGAGGCCTAAATACAGCTTCGTTTAATTTCCATTGGATTTTTACTACTAAATGTCTCTCGACAGCAACGATCCAAAAGCAATTTTTTAATAACTCTGTCGTTACCTAAAAAAATTAAATTTTTATTCAAGTTCCCAACTGACCAAGTCCACTATACTTTATAAATTCATATTTGAGGCCTAGATATAGCTTTGTTTAATTTCCATTGGATTTTTACTCATAAATGTCTCTCGACAGCAACGATCCAAAAGCAATTTTTTAATAACTCATTCTGTATCACAAAAATTTTTATTTCTATGCAAGTTCCCAACTGACCAAGTCCACTATACTTTATAAATTCATATTTGAGGCCTAGATATAGCTTTGTTTAATTTCCATTGGATTTTTACTACTAAATGTCTCTCGACAGCAACAATCCAAAAGCAATTTTTTAATAACTCTGTCGTTACCTAAAAAAATTAAATTTTTCTTCAAGTTCCCAACTGACCAAGTCCACTATACTTTATAAATTCATATTTGAGGCCTAGATATAGCTTCGTTTAATTTCCATTGGATTTTTACTCATAAATGTCTCTCGACAGCAACAATCCAAAAGCAATTTTTTAATAACTCATTCTGTATCACAAAATTTTTTATTTCTATGCAAGTTCCCAATTGACCAAGTCCACTTTACTTTATAAATTCATATTTGAGGCCTAGATATAGCTTTGTTTAATTTCCATTGGATTTTTACTACTAAATGTCTCTCGACAGCAACGATCCAAAAGCAATTTTTTAATAACTCTGTCGTTACCTAAAAAAATTAAATTTTTATTCAAGTTCCCAACTGACCAAGTCCACTATACTTTATAAATTCATATTTGAGGCCTAGATATAGCTTCGTTTAATTTCCATTGGATTTTTACTCATAAATGTCTCTCGACAGCAACGATCCAAAAGCAATTTTTTAATAACTCATTCTGTATCACAAAATTTTTTATTTCTATGCAAGTTCCCAACTGACCAAGTCCACTATACTTTATAAATTCATATTTGAGGCCTAGATATAGCTTTGTTTAATTTCCATTGGATTACTACTAAATGTCTCTCGACAGCAACAATCCAAAAGCAATTTTTTAATAACTCATTCTGTATCACAATTTTTTTTATTTCTTTGCAAGTTCCCAACTGACCAGGTCCACTTTACTTTATAAATTCATATTTGAGGCCTAGATATAGCTTCGTTTAATTTCCATTGGATTTTTACTACTAAATGTCTCTGGAGAGCAACGATCCAAAAGCAATTTTTTAATAACTCATTTTGTATCACAAAATTTTTTATTTCTATGCAAGTTCCCAACTGACCAAGTCCACTTTACTTTATAAATTCATATTTGAGGCCTAGATATAGCTTTGTTTAATTTCCATTGGATTTTTACTATTAAATGTCTCTGGACAGCAACGATCCAAAAGCAATTTTTTAATAACTCATTCTGTATCACAAATTTTTTTATTTCTATGCAAGTTCCTAACTGAACAAGTCCACTATACTTTATAAATTCATATTTGAGGACTAGATATGGCTTCGTTTAATTTCCATGGGATTTTTACTACTAAATGTCTCTGGACAGCAACGATCCAAAAGCAATTTTTTAATAACTCTGTCGTTACCTAAAAAAATTAAATTTTTATTCAAGTTCCCAACTGACCAAGTCCACTATACTTTATAAATTCATATTTGAGGCCTAGATATAGCTTCGTTTAATTTCCATTGGATTTTTACTCATAAATGTCTCTCGACAGCAACGATCCAAAAGCAATTTTTTAATAACTCATTCTGTATCACCAAAATTTTTATTTCTATGCAAGTTCCCAACTGACCAAGTCCACTATACTTTATAAATTCATATTTGAGGCCTAGATATAGCTTTGTTTAATTTCCATTGGATTTTTACTACTAAATGTCTCTCGACAGCAACAATCCAAAAGCAATTTTTTAATAACTCATTCTGTATCACAAAATTTTTTATTTCTATGCAAGTTCCCAACTGACCAAGTCCACTATACTTTATAAATTCATATTTGAGGCCTAGATATAGCTTTGTTTAATTTCCATTGGATTTTTACTACTAAATGTCTCTCGACAGCAACAATCCAAAAGCAATTTTTTAATAACTCATTCTGTATCACAATTTTTTTTATTTCTATGCAAGTTCCCAACTGACCAGGTCCACTTCACTTTATAAATTCATATTTGAGGCCTAGATATAGCTTCGTTTAATTTCCATTGGATTTTTACTACTAAATGTCTCTGGAGAGCAACGATCCAAAAGCAATTTTTGAATAACTCATTTTGTATAACAAAATTTTTTATTTCTATGCAAGTTCCCAACTGACCAAGTCCACTATACTTTATAAATTCATATTTGAGGCCTAGATATAGCTTTGTTTAATTTCCATTGGATTTTTACTACTAAATGTCTCTCGACAGCAACAATCCAAAAGCAATTTTTTAATAACTCATTCTGTATCACAAAAATTTTTATTTCTATGCAAGTTCCCAACTGACCAAGTCCACTATACTTTATAAATTCATATTTGAGGCCTAGATATGGCTTCGTTTAATTTCCATTGGATTTTTACTACTAAATGTCTCTCGACAGCAACAATCCAAAAGCAATTTTTTAATAACTCATTCTGTATCACAAAAATTTTTATTTCTATGCAAGTTCCCAACTGACCAAGTCCACTATACTTTATAAATTCATATTTGAGGCCTAGATATAGCTTCGTTTAATTTCCATTGGATTTTTACTCATAAATGTCTCTCGACAGCAACGATCCAAAAGCAATTTTTTAATAACTCATTCTGTATCACCAAAATTTTTATTTCTATGCAAGTTCCCAACTGACCAAGTCCACTATACTTTATAAATTCATATTTGAGGCCTAGATATAGCTTCGTTTAATTTCCATTGGATTTTTACTACTAAATGTCTCTGGAGAGCAACGATCCAAAAGCAATTTTTGAATAACTCATTTTGTATAACAAAATTTTTTATTTCTATGCAAGTTCCCAACTGACCAAGTCCACTATACTTTATAAATTCATATTTGAGGCCTAGATATAGCTTTGTTTAATTTCCATTGGATTTTTACTACTAAATGTCTCTCGACAGCAACAATCCAAAAGCAATTTTTTAATAACTCATTCTGTATCACAAAATTTTTTATTTCTATGCAAGTTCCCAACTGACCAAGTCCACTATACTTTATAAATTCATATTTGAGGCCTAGATATGGCTTCGTTTAATTTCCATTGGATTTTTACTACTAAATGTCTCTGGAGAGCAACGATCCAAAAGCAATTTTTTAATAACTCATTTTGTATCACCAAAATTTTTTATTTCTATGCAAGTTCCCAACTGACCAAGTCCACTATACTTTATAAATTCATATTTGAGGCCTAGATATGGCTTCCTTTAATTTCCATTGGATTTTTACTATTAAATGTCTCTGGACAGCAACAATCCAAAAGCAATTTTTTAATAACTCATTCTGTATCACAAATTTTTTTATTTCTATGCAAGTTCCCAACTGACCAGGTCCACTTCACTTTATAAATTCATATTTGAGGCCTAGATATAGCTTCGTTTAATTTCCATTGGATTTTTACTACTAAATGTCTCTGGAGAGCAACGATCCAAAAGCAATTTTTTAATAACTCATTTTGTATCACCAAAATTTTTTATTTCTATGCAAGTTCCCAACTGACCAAGTCCACTATACTTTATAAATTCATATTTGAGGCCTAGATATAGCTTTGTTTAATTTCCATTGGATTTTTACTATTAAATGTCACTGGACAGCAACGATCCAAAAGCAATTTTTTAATAACTCATTCTGTATCACAAATTTTTTTATTTCTATGCAAGTTCCTAACTGAACAAGTCCACTTTACTTTATAAATTCATATTTGAGGCCTAGATATGGCTTCGTTTAATTTCCATGGGATTTTTACTACTAAATGTCTCTCGACAGCAACGATCCAAAAGCAATTTTTTAATAACTCATTCTGTATCACAATTTTTTTTATTTCTATGCAAGTTCCCAACTGACCAAGTCCACTATACTTTATAAATTCATATTTGAGGCCTAGATATGGCTTCGTTTAATTTCCATTGGATTTTTACTACTAAATGTCTCTCGACAGCAACGATCCAAAAGCAATTTTTTAATAACTCATTCTGTATCACAAATTTTTTTATTTCTATGCAAGTTCCTAACTGAACAAGTCCACTTTACTTTATAAATTCATATTTGAGGCCTAGATATAGCTTCGTTTAATTTCCATTGGATTTTTACTACTAAATGTCTCTGGAGAGCAACGATCCAAAAGCAATTTTTGAATAACTCATTTTGTATAACAAAATTTTTTATTTCTATGCAAGTTCCCAACTGACCAAGTCCACTATACTTTATAAATTCATATTTGAGGCCTAGATATAGCTTTGTTTAATTTCCATTGGATTTTTACTACTAAATGTCTCTCGACAGCAACAATCCAAAAGCAATTTTTTAATAACTCATTCTGTATCACAAAAATTTTTATTTCTATGCAAGTTCCTAACTGACCAAGTCCACTATACTTTATAAATTCATATTTGAGGCCTAGATATGGCTTCGTTTAATTTCCATTGGATTTTTACTACTAAATGTCTCTGGAGAGCAACGATCCAAAAGCAATTTTTTAATAACTCATTTTGTATCACCAAAATTTTTTATTTCTATGCAAGTTCCCAACTGACCAAGTCCACTATACTTTATAAATTCATATTTGAGGCCTAGATATGGCTTCCTTTAATTTCCATTGGATTTTTACTATTAAATGTCTCTGGACAGCAACAATCCAAAAGCAATTTTTTAATAACTCATTTTGTATCACCAAAATTTTTTATTTCTATGCAAGTTCCCAACTGACCAAGTCCACTATACTTTATAAATTCATATTTGAGGCCTAGATATAGCTTCGTTTAATTTCCATTGGATTTTTACTACTAAATGTCTCTGGAGAGCAACGATCCAAAAGCAATTTTTTAATAACTCATTTTGTATCACCAAAATTTTTTATTTCTATGCAAGTTCCCAACTGACCAAGTCCACTATACTTTATAAATTCATATTTGAGGCCTAGATATAGCTTTGTTTAATTTCCATTGGATTTTTACTATTAAATGTCACTGGACAGCAACGATCCAAAAGCAATTTTTTAATAACTCATTCTGTATCACAAATTTTTTTATTTCTATGCAAGTTCCTAACTGAACAAGTCCACTTTACTTTATAAATTCATATTTGAGGCCTAGATATGGCTTCGTTTAATTTCCATGGGATTTTTACTACTAAATGTCTCTCGACAGCAACGATCCAAAAGCAATTTTTTAATAACTCATTCTGTATCACAATTTTTTTTATTTCTATGCAAGTTCCCAACTGACCAAGTCCACTATACTTTATAAATTCATATTTGAGGCCTAGATATGGCTTCGTTTAATTTCCATTGGATTTTTACTACTAAATGTCTCTCGACAGCAACGATCCAAAAGCAATTTTTTAATAACTCATTCTGTATCACAAATTTTTTTATTTCTATGCAAGTTCCTAACTGAACAAGTCCACTTTACTTTATAAATTCATATTTGAGGCCTAGATATAGCTTCGTTTAATTTCCATTGGATTTTTACTACTAAATGTCTCTGGAGAGCAACGATCCAAAAGCAATTTTTGAATAACTCATTTTGTATAACAAAATTTTTTATTTCTATGCAAGTTCCCAACTGACCAAGTCCACTATACTTTATAAATTCATATTTGAGGCCTAGATATAGCTTTGTTTAATTTCCATTGGATTTTTACTACTAAATGTCTCTCGACAGCAACAATCCAAAAGCAATTTTTTAATAACTCATTCTGTATCACAAAAATTTTTATTTCTATGCAAGTTCCTAACTGACCAAGTCCACTATACTTTATAAATTCATATTTGAGGCCTAGATATGGCTTCGTTTAATTTCCATTGGATTTTTACTACTAAATGTCTCTGGAGAGCAACGATCCAAAAGCAATTTTTTAATAACTCATTTTGTATCACCAAAATTTTTTATTTCTATGCAAGTTCCCAACTGACCAAGTCCACTATACTTTATAAATTCATATTTGAGGCCTAGATATGGCTTCCTTTAATTTCCATTGGATTTTTACTATTAAATGTCTCTGGACAGCAACAATCCAAAAGCAATTTTTTAATAACTCATTCTGTATCACAAATTTTTTTATTTCTATGCAAGTTCCCAACTGACCAGGTCCACTTCACTTTATAAATTCATATTTGAGGCCTAGATATAGCTTCGTTTAATTTCCATTGGATTTTTACTACTAAATGTCTCTGGAGAGCAACGATCCAAAAGCAATTTTTTAATAACTCATTTTGTATCACCAAAATTTTTTATTTCTATGCAAGTTCCCAACTGACCAAGTCCACTATACTTTATAAATTCATATTTGAGGCCTAGATATAGCTTTGTTTAATTTCCATTGGATTTTTACTATTAAATGTCACTGGACAGCAACGATCCAAAAGCAATTTTTTAATAACTCATTCTGTATCACAAATTTTTTTATTTCTATGCAAGTTCCTAACTGAACAAGTCCACTTTACTTTATAAATTCATATTTGAGGCCTAGATATGGCTTCGTTTAATTTCCATGGGATTTTTACTACTAAATGTCTCTCGACAGCAACGATCCAAAAGCAATTTTTTAATAACTCATTCTGTATCACAATTTTTTTTATTTCTATGCAAGTTCCCAACTGACCAAGTCCACTATACTTTATAAATTCATATTTGAGGCCTAGATATGGCTTCGTTTAATTTCCATTGGATTTTTACTACTAAATGTCTCTCGACAGCAACGATCCAAAAGCAATTTTTTAATAACTCATTCTGTATCACAAAAATTTTTATTTCTATGCAAGTTCCCAACTGACCAAGTCCACTATACTTTATAAATTCATATTTGAGGCCTAGATATGGCTTCCTTTAATTTCCATTGGATTTTTACTATTAAATGTCTCTGGACAGCAACGATCCAAAAGCAATTTTTTAATAACTCATTCTGTATCACAAATTTTTTTATTTCTATGCAAGTTCCCAACTGACCAAGTCCACTATACTTTATAAATTCATATTTGAGGCCTAGATATAGCTTCGTTTAATTTCCATTGGATTTTTACTACTAAATGTCTCTCGACAGCAACGATCCAAAAGCAATTTTTTAATAACTCATTTTGTATCACAAATTTTTTTATTTCTATGCAAGTTCCCAACTGACCAAGTCCACTATACTTTATAAATTCATATTTCAGGCCTAGATATAGCTTCGTTTAATTTCCATTTAATTTTCACTACTAAATGTCTCTTGACAGCAACGATCCGAAAGCAATTTTTTAATAACTCATTCTGTATCACAAAATTTTTTGTTTCTATGCAAGTTTTCAACTGACCAAGTCCACTATACTTTATAAATTCATATTTGAGGCCTAGATACAGCTTCGTTTAATTTCCATTGGATTTTTACTACTAAATGTCTCTCGACAGCAACGATCCAAAAGCAATTTTTTAATAACTCTGTCGTTACCTAAAAAAATTAAATTTTTATTCAAGTTCTCAACTGACCAAGTCCACTATACTTTATAAATTCATATTTGAGGCCTAGATATAGCTTCGTTTAATTTCCATTGGATTTTTACTCATAAATGTCTCTCGACAGCAACGATCCAAAAGCAATTTTTTAATAACTCATTCTGTATCACAATTTTTTTTATTTCTATGCAAGTTCCCAACTGACCAGGTCCACTTTACTTTATAAATTCATATTTGAGGCCTAGATATAGCTTCGTTTAATTTCCATTGGATTTTTACTACTAAATGTCTCTCGACAGCAACAATCCAAAAGCAATTTTTTAATAACTCATTCTGTATCACAAATTTTTTTATTTCTATGCAAGTTCCCAACTGACCAAGTCCACTATACTTTATAAATTCATATTTGAGGCCTAAAAATAGCTTCATTTAATTTCCATTGGATTTTTACTACTAAATGTCTCTCGACAGCAACGATCCAAAAGCAATTTTTTAATAACTTATTCTGTATCACAAATTTTTTTATTTCTATGCAAGTTCCCAACTGACCAAGTCCACTATACTTTATAAATTCATATTTGAGGCCTAGATATAGCTTCGTTTAATTTCCATTGGATTTTTACTCCTAAATGTCTCTCGACAGCAACGATCCAAAAGCAATTTTTTAATTCCTAAAATATAATTTAGTTTAGACGGTTTTAATGTACCAACTAAATAGTTTATTACCCGCAAACGTCTTACGATCTTAAACTGTTAATAAAAGGCTTATGCTTTTAGAAATTATAGCTAGAATTTCTGCTAAACAGGTTAAAAAGTGATCTTCATTACATGGGGGTGAAAAACTGTGCACAGTTTGTGAATTTTTTCATCTAGATCTTGAATCGTCTGTTGATGTTTTGGATTCCTTTAAACGTAAAGAATATTCTGCTGCGACTAAAATAAAAACATTCACAGATTGTTATAACACTGACTGTTATTGCCGGATTTAAAGCTATAGTCTGTCTCTAATAATACGCTACATCGTAATGATTGTCTTTGAATAAGAATCACTCTTCACTGTTTCATTAACAGCTTTGTTTAACAGAGGTTGTACACACCTGGATTGGAGCAGCTAAACTGCACCTGACTGCACCTCTGCCTTCGAAATGGAAACATATCATTTGCACATAGTGGTACTATTTCATGTAATGTAAAAAATTCAATAAGTTTAATAATTGTCTCGGAATTTCTAGGCGAGACCATGTATGTCATTTTTAATTCACAAATATGTCACCGAATTTCTCGGTGAGACCTCGTATGCTATGTTTTAATCACCTTGAATGACCTTCAAACCTTTAAGTTCAGAGAATTGTTTACTAGTTTGGCAAGTTTGACCGCAATTCGACCTTGAATTAGTTGCTGATTTTACCACCAGTCTTTTTTTAGAATGTGAACCCGATTGGTGGCGCCACGTTAGCAAAAATCACGGCAATATACTCAACTAAAAATTACAAAGTTTATTAAAGGTGGTAAATGCAAATCGACGTACAAAATTTCGTTTAGAAATGAGGAAAGAAGCGTGAAAATTTGGTCTACATGTAATTATTGCTTTTATACGTCAGTTTGAAAACGATTTTTCACAGTTACTTTTTACAAAATGCATTTGTACCTTTAGTTTCTTTAAAAACGGCCAAATCAATTTTAATTTTTACAACTCTTCTGAATTTTGAAAAAAGTTCAGTGTATATTATAGCCTTGCATTTTATTTTGTAAAATATCTAAATATTTTGCAATGGTCCTTATATTTTCGGAAAATGTTAAGGACACCATAAGTAATTAAAAATTTGAAAAATATTCCAACAGTATAGGTACCTTGTGTTGTATTAATAAAAATATTTATAGGGTACTTTTTATTGTATAAGTAGCGAAGCAAGCAGCTGAGCGGATTAAGAATGAAGTTGGCCATGGTTTTTGATTTATTTATTAAGTATTAAGTATTGGTGTGAACATAATTTTATAGAAAATTCTTTGCCTCTCAAATGAGAGGCAAAGGATTTTCTATAAAATTAGAACTACTATCTACTAGATATGTTTCTAAACGTCACAATGGTGCATGTTAATTGATTGTAGTGTGAAGATTATTGCACAATTTTTGATTATAAAAAATTATACCTAAAATTAGAGTTACTGTGAAAAATTAAAACTATTTTCAAAGTCCTCTTTATTGGCATAATTAAATTTAATGAAGGTTTACGTTTCTGAACATAATTACCATTAAACTTTAATTTGAAATGGACCAATAATTTTGTTATTAAAATTCCTAGCCCAAATATTAACTTTTTGAGGATACTGAGTTCTCGTGAAAATATTGATTCTAGGATTTTCCTGATATTGAATGTTTTAAACAATTGGTTAACATGTTCTATTAAGTTCAAGATTTTGTAAAGCTTCGTTTAGAATTTATCTAAGCCTGTAGAAGGGAGTGATTTGTTGGATTAGTTAGGATACAATACATAAATATGTGTACATACTTTTGCAAAGTACGCACAAACGGGTGGTTCTATTTTTCTGAAATGTTTACCACATTTTGAGTTACAGTAGCTAAACATCTACTATTATTTTCCAAATTTTATAAAGGGCGTTTTGAATTTATCTTAGCTTGCAGGATTTGTTAAATTAGCAAGGATACAATACATAAATATCTGCATATACTTTAGCAAGGTACGAACATACGGGTTATTTCTACGTTTTAATTAAACAGTTAACACATTTGTTATTCATTAGAATATTGTGTCCAACATGGAGTAACCGTGGACAAGCCAGTATCGGCATTTCAGTAATGAATACAAATCATATAACACAGTTAGGTAGTTAACTAAATTATAACTGGATTATATAATAATAATAATAATAGGCTTTATTTAGTTATAAAAGAAACTATTTATACATCAATCTTTACAACTAGTACTTTAAATTAAAATTGCAGTTTTACATGAGTCTTACAACCTTTTTTAAACGCATGCAGATTAACAGAATATTTTAATTCGTTTGGTAATTGATTAAATAATTTTAGCCCTTTGTAATAGAGCGAGTTCTGTGTACTACTTTTTTTACATTTAGGCAGTCTAAAATGTTCTCTTTGTCTTGTTTCATAATCATGCTGTTCTTTGTTGTATATCAGATATTGACTCATATATCCTGGCATCATATTGTTTATACATTTATATATTAGAACCAAAACGTTATACACTGTATTTTGCCATATATTAAGGAACCCCAACTTATTATGCATATATTCAATTTTAGTTAATTTAGAACACTGTAATATGATACGCAAAGCTCTGTTTTGCTGCTTTTGTAATTTTTTCAGATCCCCCTCATTACTTAGAAATATTATGCTACTGCAATAATTAAAGTATGGTTCTATTATTGTATGATATACCAATATCCTAGCTTCAAAGTTTAATTTATTCGATATTCTCCCAAAATAACTAATTTTTGCACCAACTTTTTTTACAATATAATCTATGTTCTTTTTAAATTTTAGATGATTATCTATAATTACCCCTAGGTATTTAAACTCTTCAACTATCTCTACTTTATTATTATCTATAAATACGTTAACATTTGACATATTGCTGAATTGTGTACTACCTATTACCATGCATTTTGTTTTAGATACATTCAACTCCAGTTTATTAGCTTTAAACCAATCTGTTACTTCAATTAAATCTTCGTTTATGACATTAACTGTTGTTTGTAAATCTTCACCTGATACCGAAATTAACGTATCATCTGCAAATAAATGCATGTCACACGATCTAACTGTCTGCGTAATGTCATTTATGTAAATATTGAATAAAACTGGACCTAAAACTGATCCTTGTGGTACACCTAACTCGTTAATAATTGCCTTTGATTCTACTTTTCCCACCCTGGTTTTTTGAAATCTGTTTGATAAATAACTTTCAAACCATTTTAGTTCATTCCCTTGGATTCCGTACATTTGTAATTTTTGCAAAAGTCTTTTTCTACAGATGGTTTCAAATGCTCGTTTCAGATCGACAAAAACTGCCAAAATTATTTTATCGTTTTCAATTTCATCTCTCCAATTTGTTAAAACTAAATTCAATGCTGTTTCGCATGAATGCTTATGTCTAAATCCTGATTGAGAATCTGAAATAGTTTTGTTACTGTTAAGAAATTCTACGAGTTGTTGTTTAACTATAATTTCTAATATTTGTTCTACTTTAGGTAACATATTTATAGGTCTAAACTCACCGCATTTTTTAGTGTTAATAATTTTTGGAATAGGAATAACCGTATTAATTTTCCAAATTTCTGGTACTACCCCGTACTGTAATGATTCATTTATAATGTTAACTAATGTTTGCCCGATTACTGGTAAGGCATCCCTTATTGTACTAAGTGAAATATTATCAGTACTACTTGAATTTTTGATAGTATTCACTATTTTGTATACTTGGTCTAAGGTAACACATCTAAATTTAAAGGTGTCACTAGCACTTTTTATTTTAAGAATTGGATTTATTGGTGAAGGAATATTTTCGTTATTATCTTTTATGCTGTTTACAAAGTATTCGTTAAATTTCGTGGCTAAATCTGATTCATTCGTGATTTCCAAGTCACCAAAATTCACCTTTTTAATTTTAACATTCTTGTTTCCCCCCAGTATTTCTTTAAGAGCTCTCCACATTTTAGTCGAATTATTTTGACAACTTTTTAATTTATTTTCGGTATATGAATTTTTAGCAAATTTAATTAATTTAGTATATTCATTTCTTGCTGATTTGTACATTTCCCAGTAGTGTTCTAATTTGGTTAATTTCGCTATTTTATAAAGACTGTCTCTCTCTTTTTGTTTAGATTTAAGTTCCGTTGTAAACCACCTGTTTACGATACCGCCAGTGCTTATTACTTTGTACGTGGTAAGTTCGTCGACCGACTTTTGCACTATTTGCGTTATTGCATTTACTTTACCATTTATATCTAATAACTCTACAATGTCATAGTTAAACCTGTCGGATATGCTTTTTTGTAGACTTTGTGTGTTGTAATTAGAGTAGTTTTTAACTAATACTTTACATGATTCAGCAAAACCAGTTTGTTTTTCGCACTTAATTTCTATGGTATTATGATCTGAAATGTTAAATGTATCCAAAACAGATGCGATAAATTTATCGTTATTAATTAATACTAAATCAATCATGGTGTTTGATGTCTGTGTACATCTTGTATAATCTTTAACAACTTGTTTCAATCCATTTGTAAAATATAATTCGCGATAGGAAATCTGTTACAAACTGATCATTAAATTTCTGTCACCAACCGACAGAATTCAAAATTTGGTTAATTAGGAACGCGTAAAACTGTTCTCTTCGTGTTGGTAATGAATTTATTAAAAGTTGAGTTTGAAACTTCGTTATTTCAGGACATCTGCTAAATTTAATGTTGCCAATCAACAATTTAATAACATTATTGCTAAAAGCTAGAAAATATATCGCGTTGCAGACAATTTCAAATAGAAGCATCTCAACAAAGTAGTATTTTTAAATAAATTAAGCATATTGGTATACAATTTCTAACTTTTTTGGTTGAAACTCTTCTTGTATTTCTTGGAAAGGATTTGTTAATAAATGAAGATGATTAAAAATTCGTCCATCTTATCCCTTGGAATCAGTGATTGGTTTAGTAGCGAAAATAGATACAAAAATGTGAATTTTAAAGAACTATTAGTTTGAACAGAGTTTAAGAGTTTAGTGGCATAAATATTCAACACTTTTTTTTCTGTCTCGTCCAGCTAAACATTGAGGAAATCGCTTTTTTTAAAAATCATTTATTATGCGGAATGTTAAATATCTATTATGATTTGAGTGTACAGCAGAGCTTTGTAATATCGTTCCGGGTCAAGAGATACTTAACACTGTTCCAATTTGTCTCTAGCTACGTGAAATAAGTTCGTATGCAAGGAAATGTAAAACAGGGATTTCTTATTATAAAAGTATTACATTTCACTGTTTTGTCAGATGTGGAATATTGCAATTAAGAGTCAGCGTATATATTTGCATTAATATCCTGGTGCAGTGTTTCTCAACCGCTGGTCCGGGACAATACTTCACCTGTCTGTGAATAGCTCCAAAAATGCGTAATTATTCGATTCGTATAAAAGAAAGTGAAAAATAATCATTTTTCTATGAACTTTCTGTATTTAGCTGGTTGGCTTCAATTATACTTTTCTGTGAAAAAAAACTTCAAAAGATGCTTAGAGATCTACAGTTTGTAATGTTTTTAGCATTATAGTGATGGGAAAAAAGTGATCTAAACAGACTAAGTCTGGTGAGTACGGCTGATGAGTTAGAATGCCACATCTATACTTAAGCATTTTTTGTCGATTGTTTATCGAAAGACGTGGTGTAATACACAGCATATTTAAATAGTTTTAGGACCATCTATTATATGTGGTCCAAGGAGATGTTAAATAATACTTGTGATAGTGTACAATCTTGTTGTACGCCTTTTTCTATTCAAATTTTTTTGTTAGATATCCTTTGTGCAATATTTGGCATGTTGCTTCTTTGTGTTAATAAAATCGTACCTATACATTTCGGTTGAGAAACTCTGCACCTAGCACATAAATAAAGATGACGTTATTATAAGTCCAGGAGGTACACCATAGTGGAAATAGCAAAAAACTTATTGCAAAAAATGGTAGACGAAGTTTAGTTACATATTTTAAAATCTGTCTCAGATGTTAATGACTATATTTGAATATGAGGTTCAGTAGCATTTGAATGATTAATTCAACTACGTTGGCGAATCATTTAAATAAACCTGGTTTAGTGATAAAATTAGATTACTGGTTGTTGTAAATTTAAATTAGAGAATCGATTAAAACAATAAACAAAATTTGTTTTCCTGTGGATAATTTCGTAATTACAACAGCATAGTTAGGAGCTAAATTGATTGACTTCTTCGAATGACGTTTTTCCATAATTCTGATCCGTATGTACTGAGACTTTCGACTATTGTTTTACAGATTTTAACTTTCGTATTTTTAGTTATTTTTCGGTCCAACAATAGGCCATGCAATTCTAATGATGGCTTTTCCTTGACCTATTCGGTTTCTAATTATTTATTTATCTACCTCTTCTTCTTAATCGGTTTCTCTTGTACCTTTCGGTGTCGAGGTATGCTTTTTTATTTCTGTTATGTTTCTCCATTCCTGCCTACCGTTAGCTAATTGTGGCACATCTCTCCAGCTGACTCCTTTTTCTTCTAGTCTCTGCCTCACTTCTTTTTCCCATTTTATTCTTGGTCTTCCTCTATTTCTTGTACCTTCCATCTGCATTTTCCATCTTATTTTCGCGTATCTACTTTCTGGCATGCGTAGAAGATGTTCAAGTCATCTTAATTGATTCGTCTCCATCTTTTTCTTAATATCTGTTATTCCTAGGTTATTTCGAATTTTTTCGTTACTGATTTTATCGATCAGTCTACATCCTTCTATTCTTCTCAGAAGACTCATTTCCTGTACCTGTATTCTTTGTTTTTGTTTTTGAGTTGTCCAAGTTTCTGAACTGTACGTGAGAATGGGTACGTACACTGCATTAAAAACTCGCGTCTTCGTTTCTTTTGATATCTCCTACTTACTTATCAAACATTTATTAGTGGGGTAGTAACATTTCGTCGCTGCCGCTATTCTGTTATTCAGATCTTTTCTTAAAACTACAGCAAATGGCTTTAAACTTCTTATACACATTAGTTATGAGCGAATTAGGGATTATTAGCCCCTAAATACAATTTTTAATTTTTCGCGAAAAATGGGAAAAGTACAAAGGCTATAGTCTTTGCACTTTTTTCGACAAAAAAATCGATTTTCTTAAAACTACAGCAAATGGCTTCAAACTTCTTATACACGTTAGTTATGAGCGAATTAAGAATTATTAGCCCCTAAATACGATTTTTAATTTTTCGCGAAAAATGGGAAAAGTACAAAGGCTATAGTCTTTGCACTTTTTTCGACAAAAAAATCGATTTTCTTAAAACTACAGCAAATGGCTTCAAACTTCTTATACACGTTAGTTATGAGCGAATTAAGGATTATTAGCCCCTAAATACGATTTTTAATTTTTCGCGAAAAATGGGAAAAGTACAAAGACTATAGTCTTTGCACTTTTTTCGACAAAAAAATCGATTTTCTTAAAACTACAGCAAATGGCTTCAAACTTCTTATACACGTTAGTTATGAGCAAATTAAGAATTATTAGCCCCTAAATACGATTTTTAATTTTTTGAATTTTGGAAATTAACTTTTAAAATAGTTGAGACAAATGGCATTATACTAAGAAAAATAAACTCTATAACATACTAAAATTTGAACAAAATCGTAAAAGCCGTTTTCGAGAAAAATTTTCAAAATTTTTAATTTTC